>JAAWVA010000040.1:4468765-4524580 GCA_015227895.2 Colaptes auratus | reverse complement strand
ACATACTCTTTTCCTGCTCCTGCTTCCTGGGCAGAGCCAAAACACTCCCTCACTGCATACAGAGAAAAAGAAAGGTAATACCAAAACCTGAGCATTAGCAGAAGGGTTTTCTCTGAGTAAGGCAGCAGCAGCCATCCCCTGCAGTCCGTGGGGGATGTGATGTGCTGCAACTTGCACCCTGCCGTTGAGCAATCGGCTGCGTAAGGGTTTCTTGTGCCCGCCCGGCTCTACGTCTGCCTGGCGCTGCCCTGGAGGGAAGGGTTGGCCAGGAAGGAGGTGGAGGTGGGACAGCAGCAGGAATCTGCAGCTGCAGAGAGATGTGGCAAGCTTCGCCCCCGTACCCTGCTGCCCTGCGGCAGCATCTGTGCCTGGGAGGTGACCCAGAGCTGCCAAGCCTCCCTTCCTCATCATCCAGACTCCCTTCTTGCCCTTGAGCCTCCCTTCCTCACCATCAGCTCAGCTCTGGTCTAGTTGAGAGGCACCCCTGCCCATGGCAGAGAGGTTGGATGAGATGAACTTTAAGGTCTCTTCCAGCCTAAGCCATTCTAGGATTCTATGATCCCTTCATCACTGCCTTCGTGCTCTCTGCATCCTGTGATAAGACAAGAGGGAATGGATGGAAGCTTGAGGAGGGCAGATTTAGCCTGGAGATTAGGGACAACTTCTTTCCAGTGAGGGTGGTGAGACCCTGGAACAGGCTACTCAGGGAGGATGTGGATGTCCCCTTCCTGGAGTTGTTGAAGGCCAGGCTGGATGAAGCCTTGAGCAACCTGGGCTTGTGGGAGGTGTCCCTGCCCAGGGCAGGGGGGTTGGAGCTAGATTAAGGTCCCTTCCAACCCAAACCATTCTATGAATTTATGTGGAGATATCCTGGACTTGAGGAATGCCATAGGAATGTCCATGAGCACCTTCCACTCCTGACCAAGTGGCACTTTTATCATATGGACACCACCAGTGTGACTCCACAGCAGGTCCAGCCCTTCCAGTTTGAACAAACAGGCTTGATTTGTGAGTGAGAGAGCTGGGGAGTGGAGGAGAATGACTTTGATGTGGAGGGATATGTTTTGGGGGTTGAACATCATCCTGGCTTGAGGGCACTTCAGCCTGTGTCCTGCCATGTGGTACCCTCGTGGCTGGGCGTGATGTGGCATTGACTCAGCCTGGGGCCAAGGGCTAAGGCCAGGACACAGAGAGAGATCAGTTTCTGGAGGATTTGATCTGAAAATCGAGTGAAGGTTGGGGAATTCCTTGGGACAGACAGATTGGAGGCATTTGGCTGAGTGTCTGCATGTCTAATCCCTTCCTGAGGCAAGGATAGTTGAGGGACCAGTGGGCAGAGACATCTGTGGAGTCCATCTGCATCAGAAGTGTGTCATATTGTGGTGCTGGGCAGCACACATAATTGATTTTTCATGCTGGGCATGGAGTCATTTCACGTGGCCCTGGAGACGCAACGAAACCATCCTGGGCTGTGAGGTCATGTGGAGCTGCCTGCAAATGTGTTGGCATGGAGGCTTCTTCAGGTGCATTTGAGCCAGCGTGGAGGGGTTGGGATCCCTCTGTGGGGTGACGAAAGAGCTCAGCATGAGTGAAGGTTCTTTGGCCCTTAGCCCTGCTGCAAAGGGGACAGCTCTGCCAAGAGATCTCAGCCTTCCCTGTTCACACTTCCCATCCTAACGCATCTTCCTCACACAATGTTCTGTCGATTAACCTCAACCCAGACTTGCAAAATCTGGGCTCTCCCTTTGCTGGGGGATGATCACACATGGTTTGGCATCCCAGCCCTTCCTTGGAGTAAGCAGCTGGAGGCTTTGGAGCTGAGTCTCCATTGTGTGTCTGTCTGTATCCCTGGGTGATGATGGAGGGGGAGGTTAATATTGAATCATAGAATGCTTTGGGTTGGAAGGGACCTTAAAGATCATCAAGTTCCAACCTCCCTGCCGTGGGCAAGGACACCTTCCACTAGACCAGGTTGCTCAAGGCCACTTCCAACCTGGCTTTGAACACTTCCAGGTTTGGAGCCTTCACAATGTCTCTGGGCAACCCATTCTAGGGTCTCACCACCCTGATGGGAAAGAATTGCTTCCTAATGTCCAATCTAAGCCTGGCTTTTTGCAGTTCAAAGCCGTTTTCCCTGTCTTGTCATTCCATGCCTTTGTAAAAAGTCCCTCTCCAGCTCCCCTTTCGAATCCTGGAAGGCAAAAGTCACATCACTTCTTCATTGAAGATGCCAGAAATGGCATCATCAGCCAGAGATTTGAGGTGGGAACAGCAGAAGTCCAGTTTAGAGTGTGCCTGGGCAGCAGTGTGTGCTCTCTCAGATGGTGGGGCTGACCAGGACCACTGTTTCTTCCGTGGAGCGCCAGACCTCAGCTGCGGCTTCGCTTTGGGAGGGTTCAGGCTGTGGTCTTGTGGCAATGGAAACATTCAGGGTGGTGGAGGAGCCCAGCCTGAAGAGAGTGAGGAATTTCAAGAAGCTTCTGGTCCTAGGCAGGAGCCACTGGAATACCTCAGGCAGCCTTCCAAGCATCACAGACTATCTGGCAGTTTGCTCGGCGGGGATCGCTGCCTTTGGGGACCTCTTTTCTTCTCGTTGCTGCGGAGCAATTTGAGCTTTGCTGCTGGCACTTGGGATGTGAGGAGCTGGGTTTGAGCCTCTTTGCAGAGGAGCGTCTCCCAGAGCTGGAGAGCTGATAGAGGGCAGCTGACATGGGCAGGACCTGGCCTTGGTGTTTCCACTTGACCTCCTTTCACTCGAGGCCGGGTGTCCATTACAGGCTTTGCTGAGCCCACCCCACGCCCCCATTAGCAGCGTGTGCCTGAGCAGGGGGATTAGAGCTGCGGAGCACTGCGGTTCACAGGGATTAGAGCGAATTAGCACTGGGGGAGGCAGCCTCATGGGGCTGTGCGAGGCAAGGAAGTGTCCTCCCAGCCCTGCTGAGAAAGGACAAGGCTCAAACCAGCCTGGAAGTGAGCTCCTTAGCCAATTTCAGAGGGGGACACGCTGGCTGTTTGACAGGCTGAGAGTTGGGACTGTTCAGCCTGGAAAAGGGAAGACTCCTGGGGGACTGCCAGTGTTTGAAGGTGGCTACAGGAGAGCCGGGGAGGGGCTGTTTAGAAGGGTTTGTAGTGACAGGACAAGAGGCAATGGTTTGAAACTGGAGAAGGATCGATTCAGGTTGGACATTAGGAAGAAATTCTTTATTATGAGGGTGATGGAATGCTGGAACAGGTTGCCCAGGGAGGTGGTGAAGGCCCTGTCCCTGGAGACATTCAAGGTCAGGCTTGATGTGGCTCCAAGCAGCCTGGTCTAGTTGGGGCAGTCCCTGCTGCTGCAGGAGAGTTGGACAAGTTGACTTTTAAAGGTCCCTTCCAACCCAGTGCATTCTATGATTCTGTGAAACTGGGATGGTGAAGGGTGATGAGGGCTTGAGCACTGCAAGAAGATGCTTCAACTCCAGAGCAGGTTTGGGCAGGTGGCTGCAGCCTCCTGAGCTGTGAGCTTAGCCTCCACTGGGGTGTAATTAATTCCAGGCTCTGCCATCAGGCTGCAAGGTTCACCAAAGGCTTGGGAAGTTGGTAGCCAAGATGCTGTTAAATTTGAAGCCATTTGGGAGCCGATTCAGGAGTGTTTGCCTTGGTGGTGGTGGCTTGCGTTGGGCTAACAGTGGAGGCCTCATAGCAGAGCTTAACCTCTGCTGCTGCTTGGTCTTGGTGGAAAAATCTTTTTGCTGACTGCTTTGCATAGTTTCTCTGAGAACTGTTAAACCATGGCCATGTTCCCCAACCCAGAGGTGGCTGCTGCTTGCTTGTATCCATCTGTGCTCCTTCCAGCAGCTGAAATGGGGGGGACAGAGCAAAGGTCCCCACCGAGGAAAGCCCTACTGCAGGTCCTGTCCCTGCTGCTGAGGCTGAGGCAATGTTCCCACTGTAGCAGCAAGCGTTGACTCAAGCACTGTGGTTTTGCTTCACTTCAGCCCAGGGGTTTCTCTTGCACTTCTTTCCCTCCTCTCCCCACAAAAGCCAGGGAGGACCAAACAAGCTGTGACCACCAAGCTGCTGTTCCCCTGCGAGCTCCTGGGACTGGAGGGGATGTTGCTTTCCCAGGATCTCCGTCCAACACCCACATCATAAAGCTGGGAGAGAGGGAATGGAAAGGAGCCTGAAGGAGGGCAGCAGGCTTGGAGAGCAAAGCCTGGGACTTTGATAGTGGGGAAAGCATCCTTTCACCTGCTGGTGCTGCTGCCTGCTTCCTCACCAGGAGACAAGCACTGCCTCACCTCTTGTGTCCAGTGTTCCTCATGGGCACATCTCCCCTGAGTGCCTCCTCGCACCCAAGCAAAGCTGTCTCCATTTTACAGAGACCTGAGGCCGAGCAGAGCATCCCAACACCTCACCCTCACCTCAACCTTTCCTCTCCTTCCTTCCCTCCCTGTGATGCTCTAAGTGCTAGGACTCCCAGCTTGGAAGAAATGCTTTTATCTGCATTTAGGGAAGAGAGTTTTCAGGCCCTCTGTTTCGGGGCAGAGCTCTGGCCCCCATGACACACCACATCTCCATAAGAAAGCTGCTGAATGCCGGAAGAAAGCCTGCTTTGTTGTGCTTTCTGCAGCGCTAAGCAGTGTGGGCTTTTGGTTTCCTCTCTTGTTTTTTTCTCTTGAAGCCCAGCTTTCATCTCAGAATATTTATTTTTCACTGCTTGAAGGAGAGAGGAGGGGGGGAAAAAAAAACCCACCACCTACTTATTTCTTTTTCTTTTGAAGTACTGTATTTACTTTAAATTAAAATAGCAAATGTCTTGTGCCTTTTGTGAGGGAAGCAGAGCTGATCTCTGCTGAGATGCTGCATGAAGGGAAACCAAATCTCTCCTCTACCCTGCCCTCCACCTCTCCTTCTCCCTGGCCCATCCTCAGCAAGCCCTGTGCTCACCCCTCCTTGCTTCCCTCCACCCTTCCTTCCTTCCTTCCTTCCATCCTTGCTTCCTTCTGTTCCCTTTTCTCCAGCTTTCTATCCCACTTTCCCTTTCCCCCACCCCCCCTAATTTTCTCTGCCCTTTTGGGCCAAGGAGCCCTAATTGGAACAGGCCGGCTCCTCTCCTGCTTCCTGCGTGGGAGTGAGAGGCAAGGCTTGTGAAAACAGTTCAAAAGTGCAGGCAAATTTTTGCCTAATCCTGCCTAAATAACAGGGGGCTCAGCCGGGGTTAGCTGCCCGGGTGTCCCTGCTCCAAAGCTGGGGGCACCTGGGAAAGGCAGAGCTGCCCCAGGGGGAATGGAGGTGCTTGGTGTTGGTGCTGGAAACCTGACCTGGGGAGGTGGTGCCTCCACAGTGCTCGGCTGGGGAGCGTGGGAAGGGTCTCGGCTCCTGGCTCCCCTCTCCCCAGCCTCCTCTTATCCTGAGAAAGGTTTCTCAGCAGCTGAACCCTGCTAGCTGGGGGCTGCTGGGAAATCTTCTGTCCTTCAGCTTCCCCCTTCCCTGGCTCTAGCCTGGGTTTGGTCCTCAGGAAGGCTGGGACAGAGGGGGCTCAGCACAGTCGTGGGATGAGCTCAGGCAGTGTCGGACTTGGTGTGGGCTGGAGATGGGGAGTTTTGGGGCTTGGTGGTCACAGATTCACTGTGGGCACACAGGAAGGAGGCAGGAGAGCAGACTCATGTCCTTTCTTGAGCCTCTGTGAAACTTCTGCTCCATCACAGGCATCCAGGGTGGGAGGATGTCCTGGACCGTGGACACCTCAAAGTGGGCATCACTGGTGGCTCAGAGAAGGATCTGAGCTAGCTCAAGGCTCAAGGAGTGAGGTCTTTTGAGGGAGACAGTACAAATTAGCATCTTGGAGAGATGGTTTTCTGGGCTGTCTCCAAAAGGTCTGGTTTGAAACCCAGAGACATCTCCCCATGCTTTTTGGAAGCACCAAAGGGCATGAAACCTTCACAGTGTCAGCATACAGTGGAGTTAGCCTCTGGTCCGGAAGGGGGAGGATGAGGAGGCTTTTACCTGAGACTACAGCACGTTGGGTTCCTGACCTTAGTGTCCATCCATCAGAGGCAGGGCAGGAAGAGGCCGCTGGGTCATCTGGCTCCACTCTGGCCACATCCATTTACACACAGGCTGCTGGGTCAAATCACAGGGACCAGACAAGGACACACTGGGGCTTTTTGATGGGAAAAAAAGTGAGTGGCCGAAGGGAGCTTTAGAGAGGCACTGACCCTGAGTGGAAACTGGGGTGAAAAACGACTTTGCTGCTGCTCAGAGCAGGGTTGTTGGTTTTTTCCCCCCTTTGCTGCCATCTCTTGTGCTTATGCAATCAGCTGTGGCTGCTTTGCCGTGCGAGCGCGGCCGCTCGCCTCGGAAGGTCAAAAGCCCCAAAGTTTGTAAATCGTCCTGCACAGAGATCAGAATGGTAGAAACAGTTTATAGAGCCTGGTGAGAGCAGAGTCAGGGTTTGGCTGGGTGATGAACTCGGTGATCTTGGCCTCTTTGCAGCCTGCTTTGCTCCCAAGCTTCACGTCTGTTGGTCAGGCACCGCGCACAAGTAGGGCGGTGAGTTTTGGGTAGATCCTCCTGATGTGGTGCTGGCTCCTGGCACTGTTAGAGTTCTTATTATCCTCTTGGCTTTGTGGAGTCTCATCCAGGTTGCTGGAGGGAAAACAGAGTCTGGGTTTGAGAAGCCTTCAAGATCGTCAAGATTGAGATTAGGAAGAAATTCTTTCCAGTGAGGGTGGGGAGACACTGGGACAGGTTGCCCAGGGAGGCTGTGGATGCCCCCTCCTGGAGTTGTTCAAGGCCAGGTTGGAGGAGACCTCGAGCAACCTGGTCTAGTGGAAAGTGTCTCTGCCCATGGCAGGGGTTGGAAGTAGATGATCTTTAAGCTCCCTTGCAACCCAAACCAATCTAGGAACCTATGGATGTCCAAGTGAGCCCCCAGATCCCTCCATGCTTTGAAAAGCTGCAGCCAGATGATTAAATGTCACTCTCTGCCTCCCCACAAGGCAAATTACTTTCTCTTTGCTCTACAGCTGCTGGAGATGCTGGTGACAACATTTTCCAGAGTGACTGCACCTCCTGTTACTATTTAAAAATCAAACCATAACACCCTGCCTGCTCTCCCAGGAGGAAAATCAAATGCAGCTCCCTCTCAGGGAGAAGGAGATGGCATCTGGGCAGCAAACGCCATGTGGGTTCTCAAAGACTGGTACAGGCTGCCCAAGGTGGTGGTTGAATCCCCATCCCTGGAGGTGTTTAAAAGAGGCAGAGGTGTGGGGGACTCGACCAGCCTTGGTAGAGCTGGAGAATGGTTGGACTGGATGATCTGAAAGATCCATACCCTCCATTCCATCCAAACCTCTGTGTGTGTGCACGTGTGTGTGTGCGGTGTGACAGCAGGAGGGACACAAAAGGAGACCTTTCATGTGTGCAAGATTTGATTGAAAACTTGCTGAGATGCTTTGGATGGCAGTGAAAACTGAAGCCTAAGGAGCTAAGCCCAGGTTGCTTTTGTTACCAAAATTCTGCTTGGCTCTGACCCTTAGACATCCCAAGCTGAAGACAAAGGATTTGGTTGTGTGTGCTGGAGGATATCAAGCCCTCCAAGGAGAGGCTGAGGGAGCTGGGTTTGTTTAGCCTGGAGAAGAGGAGGCTCAGGGGAGACCTTCTTGCTCTCTACAACTACCTGAAGGGAGGTTGTAGCCAGGTGGGGGTTGGTCTCTTCTCCCAGGCACCCAGCACCAGAACAAGAGGACACAGTCTCAAGCTGTGCCTGGGGAAGTTTAGGCTGGAGGTGAGGAGAAAGTTCTTCCCAGAGAGAGCTGTTAGACATTGGAATGTGCTGCCCAAGGAGGTGGTGGAGTCACCATCCCTGGAGGTGTTCAAAAAGGGATTAGACGTGGCACTTGGTGCCACGGTTTACTTAGTCATGTGGTGTTGGGTGACAGGTTGGACTTGATGATCTTTCAGGTCTTTTCCATCCTTACTGATTCTATGCTTCTATGATCAGCACAGACTGATTCTCCTTCCTTGCACCCTGGAAAGTTACATGGAATCACAGAATGGTCTGGGTTGGAAGGGACCTCCAAAGGTCATCTAGTCCAACCCCTTCTGCATAAGCAGGGGGATCCTCAACTAGCTCAGGTTGCCCAGAGCCCTGGGCATCATGCAGATCTGGTAAAGCCCATCATGACTCCCTGGCCATGCAGAGATTTAACCAAGAAAATGATACTTAGGTAAATTCAGGATCTCAAACCCACAGAGGCAGAATTTAGATGAGAAACTTTTTGTCCTCACCAGCTCCTCCAGCTCACATGGCCAAGACTTGTCCCCAGACACTTCTGCAGAGGTTTACCAGCACATTTAGTTTCACATGTGTGAGCTGCTCTGTGGATGTGGAACGCTGCTGACTAAAACAAGGCTTGCTAGCAGGCTGGGGGCTTTTGGGCTGCTTTGTCTTCTGAAGAAATTGTAACTGGCAGCTATGGTCTAAGAGGGGAAAAGAAAAAGGAGATGAGGTTTCAACCCTGAACTGAGTTCTCCCAGGCAACCAGCACCAGAACAAGAGGACACAGTCTCAAGCTGTGTCAGGGGAAGTTTAAGCTCAAGGTGAGGAGAAAGTTCTTCACTGAGAGAGTTGTTAGCCATTGGAATATGCTGCCCAGGGAGGTGGTGGAGTCCCCATCTCTGGAGGTGTTTAGGAGGAGACTGGATGGGGTGCTTGGTGCCCCAGTTTAGTCAATTAGGTGGTGTTGGAGGATAGGTTGGACTTGGTGCCATGGTTTAGTCATGAGGTCTGTGGTGACAGGTTGGACTTGATGATCTTTGAGGTCACTTCCAACCTGGTGATTCTGAGGTGTTTGGGCTCGATGGGCTTCAGAGGTCCCTTCCAGCCCCTGCCATTCTGTGCTCCTGTGTGAAGGAGAAGCCCTGAAATGCACCCTGTGGTGTTTAAACAGAGGCCTTCCTCTGCCTCTTCGCTTCCACATCTGGGAGCAGACTGTTTGCTTCTCCGACGACCTCTCCCTGGGAATTCACTTTTAAGTCATCCCTGTTTTGACATGTTGTTTGTGCAGAGCTCAGCGTTCACCTTACTCAACTGAAACCTTATCCCCCCCTGCTACTGAACAATTGATTTGCTGGCTGTGTGCAAACCCAGCCCCACGGATCCTGCCGCACAAAACAAGGCGGCGGTGAGAGGTACTCGAGCTGCAGAGAGAGAGAGAGAGACAGGATTTTGCACCCACCTCACCTTGCCCTGCTGCTCTCTGTGGCTTGCCCAAAGGAGGTCACCTCCACCCGGGTTTTCCTGAGTGGTTCAGTGTTAAAAGTGGGGCTAGAGATGTTTTCTTGCCCCACCTCTGACTCATCCTCCCGGAGCACCGGGGAGCAGTGCAGTGCTGCTGAACCAGGCGGCAGAGGGGAGCGGATTCCTGGGTGGTCTCTGCAACCACAGAGCACAGCAAGCAGAGTGCTCCAATGTAACATGAGGATGAAGGGAAAGGGGCACTGAACCACTTTCTCCTGGTGTTATCTCAGGGCAGCAGATGGAGAACAGAGATAGTGAGGCTGCCTGCTCCTTTTTTTTCCCTGCCCTCTCCAGCTAAATTCAGTAACTAATGAAGTGCAATTTCATAGAATCACAGAATCATTAAGGTTGCAAAAGAACTCTTAAGATCATCAAGTCCAACCATTAACCCAGCACTGCCAGGTCATCATTAAACCATGTCCCTCAGCACCACTTCTCCACGGCTTTTCAATCCCTCTAGGGATGGAGACTTCAGGACTGCCCTGGACAGCCTGTTCCAGGCCATGACAACCCTTTAGGGGAAGAAATTGTTCCTCGTGTCCAACCTGAACCCTCCCTGGTGCAAATTGAGACTGTTTCCTCTTGTCCTATCACTTCTTCCTTGGGAGAAAAGACCAACCCCTACCTGACTGCAGCTTCCTTTCATGTAGCTGCAGAGAGCAATGAGGTCTCCCCTCAGCTTTCTCTTCTCAACCCTAGTTCCCTTAGCTGCTCCCTCACCAGCCCTGTTCTCCAGACCCTTAGCCAGCTTCATTGCCCTTCTCTGGATCCACCCCAACCCCTCAATGTCCTTCTTGGAGTGAGGGCTCCAAAACTGAACCCAGTACTCAACATGTGACCTCACCAGTGCTGAGTTCAGGGGGACAATCCCTGCTGGTCACACTATTGCTAATCTGAGCCAGGATGGCACTTGGTGCCATGGGGCCTGTGGTGACAGGTTGGACTCGATGATCTTCGAGGTCTCTTCCAACCTTAGTGATACTGTGATGCTGAGGGAGGTGTAGGCCAAGCTTATGAGGCTGCTGAAGTTCCCTCAAGGTGG
The DNA here is from genome assembly GCA_015227895.2 of Colaptes auratus. Classification (NCBI taxonomy): domain Eukaryota; kingdom Metazoa; phylum Chordata; class Aves; order Piciformes; family Picidae; genus Colaptes; species Colaptes auratus. The sequence continues at coordinate 4,514,252 of JAAWVA010000040.1, read as the reverse complement.
TGGTTGTGTGAGGCTTTCCTTCTCTGAGGGAAGGTTTTTCAGGAATGCTTGGAAGAGCCAGACCTTTATTTCGACAGAGAGGGGTTTGTTTCAATGTTTGCTGTTGTTTATGGAACTCTTTTGGCTACAAACTGCTGCCTCTTTCCAAATTAGACATAAGTTTTTTAAAAAAGGAAAAAAACAGCAAGGAAGAGCTTTGCTGCTCCTCAGGAGTTACTCCAAGGCTTGGCCCTGAGCTGTCCCATGGGGGTGGCTGAGCATTGTTCGGTGACTCACCCTGAGTGGCAGCGCTCCGTGCTCATGATGTCATTTGGGGCTAATGTGGGATTTTCCAGCTCTTTGTTTTCCCTCCTTCCTCCAAAGGGTTTTCTGCTGCTCCTTCACCCTGCTCAGCTTTACTTTTTCCAGGATTGCCTGGGATTCTTTACCATTCATCTTTTCCTTTTGCCTTTCTTTGGACTGGGAGCCCAGAGGTGGAATGAGATTTCAGAGGTGCTTTTCTCCTTGCTTTCTTGTTCACTCTGGTGTGAGCACAAGCTCACCTACGAGGAGAGGCTGAGGGAGCTGGGGTTGCTTAGCCTGGAGAAGAGGAGGCTCAGGGGAGACCTTCTTGCTCTCTACAACTCCCTGAAGGGAGGTTGGAGCCAGGGGGGGTTTCTTTTCTTCTCCCAGGCAAGCAGCACCAGAACAAGAGGACACAGCTGCACCATGGGAAGTTTAGGCTAGTGGTGAGGAGAAAGTTCTTCCCAGAGAGAGTTGTTAGCCATTGGAATGTGCTGCCCTGGGAGGTGGTGGAGTCCCCAGCCCTGGGGGTGTTCAGAAGGGGATTGGACGTGGCACTTGGTGCCATGGTTTAGTCATGAGGTCTGTGGTGACAGGTTGGACTTGGTGATCTTTGAGGTCTCTTCCAACCTTGGTGATTCTGTGAGTCACCATCTTCATTTTCACCTGGACCTTCTCTGCTACCTCCCAGGCTCCAGATGGCACCTGAGGTGATGAAGCCCAGCAGTCTGGTGGCTGGAAAGGTCTTTGATATTTAGATTGGACATTAGGAGAAATTTCTTCATGGAAGGAGTGGTCAGGCCTTGGAACAGGCTGCCCAGGGAGGTGCTGGAGTCCCCATCCCTGGAGGTGTTTAAGAAACCTGTGGACATGGCACCTGGGGACATGGTTTAATGGCCATGGTGGTGTTGGGTTGCTGGTTGGACTCAATGATCTTAAAGGTCTTTTCCAACCAAAACAGTTCTGTGATCATTCATGGCTGGCTTGTGTGGAGCCCCCTGTGCACCATGACTCATTTATATTCTTGAAGCACAGGATTTTTGTGAGCAAAAGAGTCTTCTTCTTGTGTTTAAGAACCTGCTTGTGGTCTTGCAGGGTTTAGATGCTGGGTTAGAGGGTCTGAGTGTGACCATGCCAGAAAGAAGACAGATTTCTCTGGTTTTCTGCCCAGCACAACTCCTGGTGTCTTTCCCAGTCCCACCTCCTTATGGCCATTTTTCTCTCCTGCTTCTTTGCAGACATGGAATGTGCAGATGTGCCTTTGTTAACTCCCAGCAGCAAAGAAATGATGTCTCAGGCATTGAAAGCCACCTTCAGCGGCTTTGCAAAGGAGCAGCAGCGCCTAGGAATCCCCAAAGGTAAGACATGGCTGCCCAGTGGAGCCACAGGGATGGTGGCCTCCTGCCTGGCTGCTCCTCTCCCCAGCTGATGTTCCTCTTTGTGTAGTTTTGCCTCATTTCTTGGCAGCTTCAGCTGGAAAAATCTGGACATGCAGGGAAAACCCTTCAGTACCCATGACAAACTACACCTGTCTGACAGATCGCGTCTGTCTGTCCTGCTGTGCTGGGTGACCGGTCTGGAGGCTCTAGAGGCCTGCTCCTCCTTTGGAGGCAGCTCCAGGACTTCAATTTGCAAGTCACCTCCCATTTGTGCAGAGAAGCAGCAGGAATCCTTCAGTGGAAGCTGATGATAGGGAGAAAGCAACCCAAATGGAGAAATGGGTGGGAGGAGGAGTCAGAGGACAGGTGGGATTGTCAGAAGTCCCAAGCAAATCCCAGTCCTATTCCTTGTAGGAAATGTGTCTGCAGCAGGGCTGATCCAGGCTGGGGATGTGATGCTCCCCCACCACATTTTACCCTTGTTATGGCAGTGGACTGCCAATGGGACATTGGGACCATTGCTGGGATGAGGCTGTGGAAGTGCAGAGCAGCTGCAGCACTTTCTCCCTGGGGAAGTGGCTGCTCACCAGTGGGTCTCTTCTGCACCCAGATCCCCAGCAGTGGACGGAGACACACGTGCGGGACTGGGTGATGTGGGCAGTGAATGAGTTCAGCCTGAAGGGAGTGGACTTCCAGAAGTTCTGCATGAATGGAGCTGCCCTCTGTGCCCTGGGCAAGGAGTGCTTCCTGGAGCTAGCACCTGACTTTGTGGGAGACATCCTTTGGGAACATCTGGAGATCCTGCAGAAAGGTGAGTGCTGGAGGCTCTGGGATCATAGGATCACAGAATCAGTCAGGTTGGAAAAGACCTCAGAGATAGAATGGAATGGAATGGAATGGAATGGAATGGAATGGAATGGAATGGAATGGAATGGAATGGAATGGAATGGAATGGAGTGGAATGGAATGGAATAAAATAGAAAGAATAGACCAGGTTGGAAGAGACCTTCAAGGTCATCACGTCCAACCTATCATCCAAGGATCATCAAGTCCAACCTGTCACCCAACACCTCATGATTGCTAAACCATGGCTCCAAGTGCCGCGTCTTGAACACCCCCAGGGATGGTGACTCCACCACCTCCTTGGGCAGCACTTTCCAATCGCCAATCTCTCTTTCTATGAAGAACTTGCTCCTCACCTCCAGCCTAAACTTGCCCTGGCACAGCTTGAGACTGTGTGCTCTTGTTCTGGTGCTGCTTGCCTGGGAGAAGAGACCAACCCCCACTGGCTACAACATCCTTTTAGGTAGTTGTAGAGAGCAAGAAGGTCTCCCCTGAGCCTCCTCTTCTCCAGGCTGAGCAACCCCAGCTCCCTCAGCCTCTCCTCACAGGGCTGTGCTCCAGACCTCTCCCCAGCCTCGTTGCCCTTCTCTGAAGGCTCTTGCCATGCTGCCTAGCCTGATTTGGGGTCTTTCCAAAGACCTTGGCTCTCCACTGAGAGGTTCACTCTGAGCTTCGATCCCACTAAAAGCAGCTTTCAAGGCCCACCTTTCCATCAGGGTTTCAAATGGAGATCCCAAATGGAAGTGGGATCCAAATCCTGGCACTGCTTGAAAGAGGAAGGGTGTTTGCAGTGGCTGCTTGGCAGGAGTCCACGGTGGGCAGGGACACTCAGCCTGCCTGGAAACCATGGTGGGATTTTCCAAAGCTTTCTTCCTCAGCTCGTTCAGCTCCCATCATTAATTTTACTACTTCCTCTGGTACAACATGCACCAATCCCAGCCCAATCCCACCCTGATTTCCCATTCCCTGTGTGACTGCGCTCAGGGTGTTAATGTGCGCTGACGGGGTTCACACACGCGTTGACTGAGTCATGGAACGGTTTGGGTGGGAAGAGACCTTTAAAGTTCATCTCCTCCAGCCCCCCTGCAGTCAGCAGGGACATAGAATCATAGAATCAGTAAGGTTGGGAAAGACCTCAGAGGTCATGAAGTCCAACCTGTCACCCAACACCTCATGCCTAACTAAACCATGGCTTCAAGTGCTTCAGCCAATCCCTTTTTGAACACCTCCAGGGATGGGGACTCCACCACCTCTCTGGGCAGCACATTCCAGTGGTCAATTAACTCTTTCTGTGGAGAACATCTGCAGCTAGGGCAGGTTGCTCAGTGACCCAAACAACCTGACCTGGAATTGCTGCAGGCATCAAGCTTCTACCACTTCTCTGGGCAGCCTGGACCAGGGTCTTACCATGCTTGCAGTAAAAAGTTTCTTCCTTCTCTCCAGTCTGAATCTCCCACTTTTAGTTTCAAAGCATCGCCCTTGTCCTGTCACAAAAGGCCCTGATAGAAAGCCTGTCCCCAGCTTTTATTAAATGCTGAAAGGCCACCAGAATGTCTCCCTGGAGCCTTTTCTTCTCCAGGCTGAACTACCCCAACTCTCTCAACCTGTCCTCACAGAGAGGGCTTCATCATTGCTGTGGCCTCCTCTGGCCTCACTTCAACAGGTCCCTGTCTGTGCTGAGGACTCCAGATCTGGCCCCAGCACTGCAGGGGAGGTCTCAGCAGAGCACAGCAGAGTTCCAGAATCCTCTCCCTGCCCCTGCTGCCCACACTGCTGGGGATCAGCTCTGGACAGGCTGGGGCTGGGCTGGGAGCGCTTGGTGCTGGCTCCTGTCCAGCTTTGCACCCTCCAGCACCCCCCAAGTCCTTTTCCACAGGGCTGCTTTCCAGCCCTTCATTCCCCAGCCTGTGTTGATGCTAGAGGTTACCTCAACCCACAAGCAGAACCTTGCCCTTGGCAATGTTGAGCCTCAAGTTCACATATCATCACTTCTCCAGCTTGCCCAGGTCCCTCTGGCTGGATCCCATCCCTCCGGTGTGTCGGCTCCTGGGTGTTGGTTCTCACTGTGTGGATGCCCAAGAGACACTTAGCCTGGGGTGGTTTTTAAAGAGCAGGTGAAGAGCTGAACTCCTTGCAGTGGGCCAGGAGCAGCAGCAAACCTGACTTCTTTCTCTAGCTTCCTCTTGCCCAGAGCTGTTTGCTTTCCTGGAATATGCCTTGTGTTGTCATCCTGACCCCGTGTGCTTGTCAGCAGACCTGTGCTGGTGGCAGGAAGGGGAGGGGGGGGGCACAAAGATCTGCCTTCCAGGAAACCATTGACAAATGGATGTTAATTGCTGATTACTAATTTTGCTGCTACCTGTGGTTTGCAGAAGGTAAACATGGCTCTTCCCAAGCTCTGGCTGCTGTTTTTCTGACTCTTTGCCTCTGTCCTGCTCTTCTCCTTTCGCATCGTTTTTATTGAGTGCTTGTATCAACAGCCAGCAGCTTAAGCAAACAGAGCAAAACATTGAGGTCAGGCCAATTTCTCCTTGCTCTAACCCATCTCTTGGAACTTAGCTGTGCCTCCTTGCAGCCCTTCTTCAGCACAGAGAGCCAACCATCTCCTGGGCTGCTTCTCCAGCAGGGCAGGGGAGGGGATTCTGCTCCTCCGCTCCACTCTGGTGGTAGCTCAGCTCTAATACTGTGCTCAGCTCTGGAGCACCCAACACCAGAAAGACCTGGAACTGTTGGAGCAAATACAGAGGAGGGACACCAGTCTGATCAGAAGGCTGGAGAATGAAGACAGGCTGAGAGAGCTGGGGCTTGTTCAGCATGGAGAAGAGAAAGTTCCAGGGAGAACTTGGAGGAGCCTTCCAGTATTTGAAGGGGGCTACAGGAGAGCTGGAGAGTGATTTATAAAGGCATGGAGTGACAGGACAAGGGGCAGTGGCTTCAAACTGGAGGAAGATGGATTGAGATTAGACATTAGGAAGAAATTCTTCCTCATGAGCATGGTGAGGGATTGGAACAGGTTGCCTGGAGGTGTTCCAAGCCAGGTTGGCTGGGGCCTCGAGCAACCTGGTCTAGCAGGAGGTGTCTCTGCCCATTGCAGGGGATTGGAAAGAGGTGATCTTTAAGGTCTCTTCCAACCCAAACCATTCTATGATTCTCTGATTTATTTGGGGTGTAACCTGCTGGAGAGGCTTGTGATGGGCAGGAAATCTTTGTGCCTGTTGCAGCTTTTCATCAATGATAGCGACAATGATAAAGCTGAAGTTCTTTGTGTCTCAGCACTCCTCCTGTAGCCCTGGGAACCAAGAAGTCTCTGTTTTACTGGTGGCTTTGTCACTTCTTGCATAAGCTGAGCCTTGGCTTCTCTGGTGGCTTCTTAACACAGTTCCCAGAAGGGCAATATTTGTGATGTATTTGGAGTGTAGCTTCCAAGAAACAGCCAGCCTCACCCCAAGCCCTAATTTCTTTTCCTTGTAAGTCATGGGACTTGTGTTTCTGGTAGCACATCTCCAAACCCCAGACAAGACCTGAGATGCTGGTCCTCTACAAACATAGCATGGAAAATTGTCCCTGCCCCACACAAGAGGAGCTGGTTGCCTCCACTTGGCAACTGGAGATATGAAGCATGAGGAGGTCAAGGTTTCCCCAGGCTCAACCGTGGAGTCAGTCCAGCTTGCCAGCCCCCATCTCTTCCAGCTTCTCCAGCCAGCCACCATCGTCCCTCGGGGGTGTTGATGCTGGGATCGGTGGTTAACCCCAAAAAGGTTTGGCTTTACCTATAGCTGGGTCATGCTGGGACAGGCTGTGACCTTGCTGTCCCTCCAGCTCCCTTGTGAGAGCTTTCTGAGAGTGACTCACGGACCTCAGTTTAAAAACGGCAGCAGATGGGCGATCCCTGCCTCGATTTGGGTATTTTCAGGCCTTTTTCTCCCCCCCCCCCCCCCATATTCCTTCTTAAAATAACCTCCTCAGTTACCAGCAGTCAGCAGTGCCCTCTGCTTGACTGTAAGCCTAGCTGAAGGTCTCTCCCTTTTCTCTGTGGCCACCCACCCTGTGCCTTGGCAGACACCGTGGGGAGAGGACAAGAACGTTTCTCATCAGGTCTCTCTGTTTGCACAAACCCTCCTCTTGTCAGAGGATATTTTTCCACCCTGCAGTCCCCAGGGGATGGGGCCAAAATTAGGCTCCTCACCAGCAAACGTGCTTTATCTTCAGCCTGCTTCTCTCCAACCTCAGCAGACAGCAAACATAACCCCAGGTTGTCTGTGGGGCTTTTAATTTTGGTTACCTTCTGCAAAGGAAATTAATTCTCCCATGCCAGGACCTCTGCCCACAGGCTGGGCTGGAATGAGTAAGGTGTGCATGGAAAAACTGCTCAGGGTGGGAGCAGCGTGGCTTTGACAGGGGAAAGCAAATTCAGCACCAAGCCCAGGAGTACCAAAGTGCTTGGAAAAAGCAACAGGAAGAGGACAATCAATGATTTGAGGTGATCCATGCTCTTCCTGGTGGAGTCATCATTGCTGGAGGGGTTTAAAAGTCATGGAGATGTGGTGTTGGGGGGGGCATGATTTCCTGGTGACCTGGCAGTGCTGGGTTAAAGGTTGGACTTGGTGATCTCTTCCAACCAAAAAAGATCCCATCATTCTATCTTAAATGTCTCTTCCAACCAAAAAGGATTCCATGGTGATATCTTAAATGTCTCTTCCAACCAAAAGGATTCCATGATGATATCTTAAAGGTCTCTTCCAACCAAAAAGGATTCCATGATAATATGGTAAAGGTCTTTTCCAACCAAAAGGATTCCATGATAGTATCTTAAAGGTCTCTTCTAACCAACAGGATTCCATGATAATGTATTAAATGTCTCTTCTAACCAACAGGATTCCATGATAAGGTATTAAATGTCTCTTCTAACCAACAGGATTCCATGATAATATCTTAAAGGTCTCTTCCCACCCAAAGGATTCCATGATAACATCTTGAATGTCTCTCCCAATCAAAGCAACCCCATGATTCTACCTTAAGGGCCTCTTCCCACCAAAATGATTCTGTGACTGCCCAGTGAGTGGCACCTCTAGAAAGGCTGCACTTTGGTGTGCTGCCCAAATGGTCAAGAAACAAAATGACCTCGGAATAAGAAGTGAAATGGACTCAAAGAGTCCATGGAGCTGGGTGAGGCACGGTGTGACAAAGCTTTCCTGCGCGGGAGATCCTTTGCCTGCACCAGGTGTAAGGGAGAAGGTTCCACCTAGGCTGGGAATTGGCATTAATTTGGGGCTGGAGGAGCTGGTTTGAGTGTCCATTACACTTGGACACATCTACAGCTGCTCTAAAAATAGCTTTTTTTTTTTGCCAGGAAAACAGTCCTTATAGGATTTTTTCCCCCCACCCTGAGCTCAGACCTGGAAGTGTGATAAGCAATCCTCAAGAGAATGGAAGGCAACAGAAATGGAGGCAAGCAAGGAAATGATGCAATTGGTGTTTCAGAACCACCTGGTGCCTCTGATTGGGAAAGATGTTGCTGTCCTGTTTTGCTGTGTTTAAATTTGGCCCTGTCTGCAGAAAGAGTTCCCAAAGGAACCAGAGTGCATCAAGCACTTGTTTTGGTGGGACTGCTTGTAGAAAACAAGTTCTCCACGTGGCAGCAAAGTGCCCTTGTGGCCAAGGAGGCCAATGGTCTCCTAGGGTGCATGAAGCAAAATGTGGCCAGCATGTCAAGGGAGGTTCTCCTTCCCCTTTATTCTGCCCTGCTTAGGCCACATCTGAAGTATTGTGTCTAGCTCTGAGCTCCCCATTTCAAGGGAGACAGGGAACTGCTGTTGAGAGTCCAGCAAAGAGCCACAAAAATGCTGAGGAGGAAAGGCTGAGAGCCCTGGGACTGCTTAGCTTGGAGTAGAGCAGCTGGAGAGGGGATCTGATCAATGCTCAGCAAGAGCTAAAGGGCCCTCAGTGGGCAAGAAGATGGGACCAGACTCTTCCCAGTGGTGCCCAGGGATAGGACAAGGGGCAATAGGCACAGAATGGAACCCAGGAGGTTCCATCTGAACGTGAAGAGAAAATTCTTTGCTGTGAGGGCTAGAGCCCTGGAGCAGGCTGCCCAGAGTGGTTATGGAGTCTCCTCTGGAGAGATTCCAAATCCACCTGGACATTAAGATCCTGGGCAAACTGCTGTGAGTGGCCCTGCATTATCAGAGGGGTTGGACTGGATAATCTCCAGAGGTCCCTTCCAACCTCTCCCATGCTGGGATTCTGGCAGTTCGCCTCCCAACTCATTTTTGTTCCTTTGAACGTCACAGTTTAACCTGGAGAGGAGCATTCTAGGAAGTTCAGAGCTCTGTGTTCCCTCAAGCCTTGCCAAGCACCCTGTGCCTAGGGCTCTCTGACATTTCCTTCCTTTCCTCTTTGCAGAAGAGGTAAAACCCTACCCAGCCAACGGAGTCAACACGACGTACCCAGAGTCCCGCTACACCTCAGACTACTTCATTAGTAAGTCTCAGCTCTCAGGGGCATTCTGGTGCTTCCAGATCTGTCCACATAAGGGAGGTGTTGATGTGGCATGGCAGAGCATGCAGAAGGTGTCCTGTTGTCTTTCCTAGTGTTTGGGGTTTATTTAGAAGCTGGCTGTAATTTTTGGTGGCTGCCTTGAGGGTGCTGCAAGCTGACTTTGCCAGCACCATTGGAAGCTGTAGCTCAGCAGACCTGAAAAGTGACCTCAACTTTTTGGTGGCTGCCTTGAGGTGCTGCAAGCTGATTTTGCCAGCACCTTTTGAAGCTGTGGCTCAGCAGACCTGAAAAGTGACCTCAAGTTTTTGGTGGCTGCCTTGAGGTGTTGCAAGCTGATTTTGCCAGCACCTTTTGAAGCTGTGGCTCAGCAGACCTGAAAAGTGACCTCAACTTTTTGGTGGCTGCCTTGAGGTGTTGCAAGCTGATTTTGCCAGCACCTTTTGAAGCTGTGGCTCAGCAGACCTGAAAAGTGACCTCAAGTTTTTGGTGGCTGCCTTGAGGTGCTGCAAGCTGATTTTGCCAGCACCTTTTGAAGCTGTGGCTCAGCAGACCTGAAAAGTGACCTCAAGTGTTTGGTGGCTACCTTGAGGTGCTGCAAGCTGACTTTGCCAGCACCTTTTGAAGCTGTGGCTCAGCAGACCTGAAAAGTGACCTCAACTTTTTGGTGGCTGCATTGAGGTGCTGCAAGCTGATTTTGCCAGCACCTTTTGAAGCTGTGGCTCAGCAGACCTGAAAAGTGACCTCAAGTGTTTGGTGGCTGCCTTGAGGTGCTGCAAGCTGATTTTGCCAGCACCTTTTGAAGCTGTGGCTCAGCAGACCTGAAAAGTGACCTCAACTCTCCAGGATATTGGGAATGTAAGAAAAAAAAAACCTTAGTAAAAAAAGGGAGGGAATAGGGTGAGGAAGGCTGAATTCTGGATTGCTGGGTAGCAGCCTAGAAGGAAAGGGCTGAGTCATCAATCTGGCCTCCTGCACTTCCCATTGCTTATTGGTTTGGGAGTGTTCTTGAAGGGCATTGGAAGTCTGTGATGTATTTCATGAGCCAGCAGAAAGCCCAATTCACTTGAACTGGGATTCCAGACTCTGGCCAATGAGGAGAGGTGGCTGTGGAAGTCAGACCCATCAATGAGACATCTTTGTCTGCTATCTCCTTTGCTGAAACAATGCTCTTCATGATTTTCCAGCTTTGTCCCACCAGCAGCTTGCTTGAGAGTGGAGTTTGGCCTTTGGCACATTGTTGAGAGTTGAGAATGTCTTCTTTTTTTTGAGAGCTGCAGTAACCCTCCATCTCTGCAGCTTTTACTCAGACCCACCAGTTGTGGTGGGTGTTTTATACCCAGGGCAGTCTCCTCTTGCGCTGCACACACCCCAAATCTCACAGGGAGACTGGTGGGGGAGGGAGCAATGGTCTGATTTCCTCAAGCTCTTTGGGTTTGGCTTGCTTCCTGACGCTCCCATTCTGCCAACAGGTTACGGCATCGAGCACGCACAGTGCGTGCCTCCCTCCGAGTTCTCTGAGCCCAGCTTCATCACTGAGTCCTACCAGACCCTCCATCCCATCAGCTCAGAAGAGCTTCTGTCCCTCAAGTACGAGAATGACTATCCCTCAGTCATCCTGCGTGACCCAGTGCAGACAGACTCCCTGCAGACAGACTACTTCACCATCAAGCAAGAAGTTGTAACGCCAGACAACATGTGCATGGGGCGCGCCAGCAGAGGTGAGCTCTGCTACCCCCCAGGCTTTGCCTCAGCTCCTCCTGGTCTGCCTCTACCAGCTGGAGTGCCACCTTCCCTTCTGTAGAGATGGTGCTTTGGGTGATCAGAGCACACCTTGAGTAGTGTGTGGCCTCTCAGTTTAGGAAAGATGTTGAGTCGCTGGAAGGTGTCCAGAGAAGGGCAACAAAGCTGGGGAGGGGTCTGGAGCACAGCCCTGTGAGGAGAGGCTGAGGGAGCTGGGGTTGCTTAGCCTGGAGAAGAGGAGGCTCAGGGGAGACCTTACAGCTCTCTACAACTCCCTGAAGGGAGGTTGTAGCCAGGTGGGGGTTGGTCTCTTCTCCCAGGCAAGCAGCACCAGAACAAGAGGACACAGTCTCGAGCTGTGCCAGGGGAAGTTTAGGCTTGAGGTGAGGAGAAAGTTCTTCCCAGAGAGAGTAATTGGCCATTAGAATGTGCTGCCCAGGGAGGTGGTGGAGTCCCCATCCCTGGAGGTGTTCAGAAAAGGATTGGATGTGTCACTTGAAGCCATGGTTTAGTGTTATGAGGTGTTGGGTGCCAGGTTGGACTTGATGATCTTTGAAGTCTTTTCCAACCTTATTGATTCTGTGATTCTATGAAATGCCATGAAGCCATTTAGCTGATGAGGTTCAACTCCCAGCAGGATTCTCTGGTGGTGTGAGCTCTACCTGCCTTTCTCTGCAGAGCAAACATGGAGAAGGTCTTTCTTTTCTGCCTGTTTTTACCACATTCTGCAACAGCACAGCGTTGCTGGGGCTGGGGTTTGATGACAAACTGGAGTTGAAATTGAGATAGCCTTTAGGGTTATTAGGAGGACAGACTGCAGTGTGGTTGTCTGACTCTCATTTTCCTAGGAGACCAGGCAAAACTCCACAAATACTTCACAAGTTCTCACCAGGAATTACTGCCCAAGGCTCTGAAGGGTTTTACTCATGATCCAAAGCCTTTATCCATGATCTCCAGTGATTTGGTGGCTGCTTGCTCAAACTGATACCTGTTCTGATGAACCCAAGCCCTGTGCTTCATTAGCAGATGCAGATGCCGTGGGCTGAGTCAGTGACAGAGCTCAAGAACCCCTTGAACCCTTGCACTACAGCCCTGCATCTCCAAAGAGTTAGAGACACATGATTCCTGTTTGAGCTGATGGGGTTTAAACACCTAAACACTTCTGAGGAGCTGAGCCCCAATGCTGTTGCAATTAGTATCATGAAATCCCAAGCACATGGGGCCCAGATGCCTGATGCAAAGCTCACAGAACGTATTCAAGGCAAGAGTTCAACCCACAGACCACAAAGTCACTTACAAAGTGCTATCATCATCTCCCGCTTCCAGGCAGGGAACCTGAGGCGCAGGGAACCTGAGGCACGGGGGAGAGATGTGACCTGCCTGCCGTAGGAGCCAGGCGTCCCCATGCCTCAGATTCATCACAGGAACATGTTGCTGTGAGCCAAATTTGATGCTGGACATCTAACCTCACTCAGCCAGCAAGGAGAGCTGGAGATGTGCTGGCTCCCTGTGAAAGCCACAGCCTGTTTGCAGGTCTGCTCCATCTCAGTGCCACTCATTTGAAGTTCCTCCCCCGTCTTTTTTTTTCTGAGCTGGGAGAGTGAATGGCAGGAAAGTTGTTATTTGTGTCATTACCTCTGCTCCTGCTGGCTGAGTGTTAAATGAGAGGTGATTTGGATGGGAGGATGAGCCAGAGGAGACAGTAATGTTAGCATTTTAGGTAAGCTCCTCTTCCTGGGGGTTGTTTTTCTGGCTCTTTCAGCAGGCTCTTCCCCTTTTCTTGACCTTGCCTCTAACATAGGTGATTTCATAATCCCTCTCACTGGCATGCAATGATTCAGGCATGCTTTTGCAATTCTACCTTGAGCCTGTTCTCACTGGCAAGCCTCAAAAAGCTCCAGGGGAGGGAAGAAAGGGCCCTGAACTCCGGCGTTAACCAACGCTTGCACATAACGATTGCGGCTGAAGAAATCAGACGTCCGTAGAATTGTTAAGGTTGGAAAAGGCCCCTAAGATCCTTGAGCCCAACCATCCACCCAACACCTCCATGGCCACTAAACCATGTCCTGAAGTGCCATCTCTGCACTGGTTTTGAACACCTCCAGGATGGGGATGCAATAACTTCCATGGGGAGCCTGTTCCAGGGCTTGAGAGCCCTTTCGGTGAAGAAGTTTCTTCTAATGTTCAACCTAAACCTCCCCTGGTGCAACTTGAGGCCATTTATTCTTCAGTATGAGGGTGGTGAAAGTCTGGAACAGGTTGCCCAGGGAGGTTGTGGAGGCCTCCTCCCTGGGGGTATTCAAGGCCAGGCTGGATGAGGCCTTGAGCAGCCTGGTCTAGTGGGGAGGCATCACTGCCCATGGCAGGGGATTGGATCTCTAAGATCCCTGTCAACCTAAACCATTCTGTGGTTCATAGTATCAGTCAGGGTTGGAAGGACCACAAGGATCAGCTAGTTCCAACCCCCCTGCCATGGACAGGGGCACCCCACACTAGATCAGGCTGGCCAGAGCCTCATCCAGCCTGGTCTTAAACACCTCCAGGGATGGGGCCTCAACCACCTCCCTGCACAACCCATTCCAGGGCTTCACCACTCTCACAGTGAAGAACTTCCTCCTCATGTCCAGCCTGAATCTCCCCACCTCCAGCTTCATTCCATTCCCCCTAGTCCAATCACTACCTGGTTCTATGATTTTCTCTTGCCCTATCACTTGTTACTAGGGAGGAGAGACCAATCCCCACATGGCTCCAAACTCCTTTCAGGGAGGTGTAGACAGCAATGAGGTTTCCCCTCAGCCTCCTTTTCTCCAGGTTAAACATCTCCAGTTCCCTCAGCTGCTCCTCACCAGCCCTCTGTTCCAGGCCCTTCACCAGCTTCATTGCCCTTCTCTGGACCCACTCCAGCACCTCAATGTCCTTCTTGCAGTGAGGAGGCACAGACTATGGCTGTGCATAGACTGAGGCTACATTTCAGCCATGTAGAGAGGACTTTGGGTGACACAGATCCTGCTGGGGTGGTGTGAAGAAACCTTGACATAAAGCAGAGTCCACTTAATTGATATTTCTACATCTTCACCTTTCACTGTGTGACAAGTTTAGTCTGCCTGGAATTGAGATGTTTCAGCAGTGGGAAATTCTGGATGAAGAAGGTTTTCCAGACTGTTGCTTTTTGCTTTTCTTTGTGTGAGCTCCAGGAGTTAAATCTGTTGTCCCACAGGAGTTGTTTCACTTTGCCTTATCAGTCTGGTTGGAAAGTGCAGCTGCCAAATGCATAACAAGCTTCTCCTGAGTAGGTGCAAGGTCTGATTTTTCCACTCTTTGGGTCAAATTGAGGTGAATGCTCAATGAAATGCCCTAAGTCACGTCCTCAACTCTGTGGCTGTTCATCTGGCAGCTTAAATTAACAAGGTTTTCAGTCTTTTTTCTACATGAGCTCATGCTTCTCAGGGAAGTGGTTGTGCCACTTCAGGAACGTGCAAAGAATGGGGTTAATTCTCATAGAATCATAGAATGGGTTGGGTTGGGCTGGAAGGGACCTTTAAAGGTCATCTAGTCCAACCCCCCCTGCACTGAGACACCCCCAGTTAGATCAGGTGGCTCAGAGCCCTATCAAGCCTAGCTTTGAATGTGTCCAGGGATGAGGCTTCCATCACCTCCCTGGGCAACCTGTTTCTGTGTTCCACCAACCTGTTCCAACGTTCCACCAACCTGTTTGGTGTTTCACCCATCTGCTCAGTGTTCCACCACCCTCCTAGTGAAGCACTTCTTCCCCATGTCCAAAAGTTTTCCCCTTGCAGCATTTGGTGGAGTAGAGTAGAATAGAATAGAATAGAATAGAATAGAGATGGAATGGAATGGAATGGAATGGAATGGAATGGAATGGAATGGAATGGAATGGAATGGAATGGAATAGAATGGAATAGACCAGGTTGGAAGAGACCTTCAAGATCATCGAGTCCAACCCATCACCCAACACCATCTAATCAACTAAACCATGGCACCAAGCAGCCCATCCAGTCTCTTCCTAAACACCTCCAGGGATGGTGACTCCACCACCACCTCCCTGGGCAGCACATTCCAATGGCCAAGCTCTCTCTCTCTGTAGAATTTCTTCCTAACATCCAGCCTCAACCTCCCCTGGTGCAGCATGAGACTGTGTCCTCTTGTTCTGGTGCTGCTTGCCTGGGAGAAGAGACCAACCCCCACCTGTCTACAGCCTCCCCTCAGGTAGCTGTAGAGAGCCCACAGCAGTGGAGCCTTTCTGCAGCAAGTGCTCTTCAAGCCACAACACAACAAACACTTGGCGAGCGTGCCAGCGTCCTTCCACGTTCCTGCTCCCCCGGGGTTTACTCGCTTGGGCCCGAGCTGCCTGGTAGCTCTGCCAGTGGAAACTTCTCCAGGAGCTCTTGCACAATCCCCAGCAGCTGTTTTTAGCCCAGTTTGGGAAATGAGTGAACTTGAATGATCCTGTTACGCTCTGGGTTTGTCAGTAAAGATGTTGAGCAATCGGCAGCGTACGGGGAGATCAGAGAGAGGGAGAGAGAGAGATTGCAGTTGGTTCTTTGGAGCCTTTTTTTAGCTCTCTGCTTTCAGCACAGAGGGTAGGCTTGTGCTGTCTCCAGTGGGTGTAAAGCAGCATACCACTGCTGAGGATCTGGCCTCTTCTGTTCTGGTCTTTACTAAAAATACCCCAGAGAGCAGCCTTGATCTAACCCAGCTGTGCTCACCTTACCAGAACGGGGAAAAAAAAGAGCTGTTTGAGCTCTCAGCCTTTTGCTCTCCTCCTCCATCAAATCTGCTGCTGGTTGGGGATTTGGGGGTGGAAGCTGGTTGTAACATATGGCAGTAAAAGGCTGCCGTGTAGTTTCACAGGGAACATCAAAAGTAAAGCAGCTGGGTGTCCAGTGCCCCTGGATTAATGGTTGCACTCCAGGATCCTAAAGGTCTTTTCCAACCAAAATTGCTGCAGTACCTGAAGGGGGCTACAAGAAAGCTGCAGAGGGACTGTGTGCAGAGGCCTGCAGTGATAGGACAAGGGGCAAGGAAATTAGAGAAGTGGAGATTAAGATTGGATGTGAGGAACAAGTTCTGCACCATGAGGGGGATGGAACATTGGAACAGGTTGCCCAGGAAGACAGTTGAAGCCCTATCCCTGGAGATATTCAAGGTCAGGCTCAGCAAGCAACTTGATCTAGTGGAGGACATCCCTGCTGACTGCAGGGGGATTGGACTGGAGGTCCCTTCCAACCCAAACCATTCTATGATCCTGTGATCCTGTGATTCTGTGCCTGAGTATCATTTAGATACTCAAGGTCAGGCTCAGCAAGCAACCTGATCTAGTGGAGGACATCCCTGCTGACTGCAGGGGGATTGGACTGGAGGTCCCTTCCAACCCAAACCATTCTGTGTGATCCTGTGATTCTGTGCTTGAGTGGCATTTACATGTGGCTGACAGATACAGTATGGTACCTACTGGAGACCCATGTCCTTCAGCAACAAGAGCAAGATGTTCTGCCACCTGAACTGAGCCTTCAGTATCTGTCTAAAGAGGGTTACCACTTATCAGCCATTGCCTTTTTGAAACAGAGGACAATTTGCAGCTACCCCCAGGCATCACTCTTGGGTAGAGAGTGAGGACTTTGGGTTTTCTCTTTGCTTCTGCCTTGCTTTGCTGTCTGAACTTCTCCAGGGTTCAGGTAGTCCTGCTCAGAATTATGGAGATGATAAACTGTCCCAGTTTCAGGCCATCACTTTGAGTTTGCTTGGAGATGAGGCATGGTGGGGTGGCCACATGTACCTGGTTGCCTGGTCAACTGTCCTGGCTGTGGCAAACTCCCCAGGCAGATCTCATATCCCCTTTCCCCTTCTTGCCAGGTAAACTGGGCGGCCAGGACTCCTTTGAGAGCATAGAGAGCTACGACAGCTGCGACCGCCTGACGCAGTCCTGGAGCAGCCAGTCCTCCTTCCAGAGCCTGCAGCGTGTCCCCTCCTACGACAGCTTCGACTCAGAGGACTACCCTGCTGCCCTGCCCAACCACAAGCCCAAGGGCACCTTCAAGGACTATGTTCGGGATCGGGCTGACATGAACAAGGACAAGCCTGTCATCCCTGCTGCCGCCCTGGCTGGCTACACAGGTAGGCTCCTGCTCCTCAGGAAACCTCCTCTCTGCTGGCCCATCTTGGGTAGAACCTCTCCGTCAGTGGAGGGAAGAGGTCCTTGGGTTGCCCACTGTCTGGGAGGGAGGGGTTTTGGGATGTCTCTGGGGTTAGCCACACGTGGGGGGGCACACTTGAGAGCACTCAGCCCTCCAGAGCTGTGTGGCATAGAATCACAGAATTGTCAGGGTTGGAAGGGACCTCAAGGCTCAGCCAGTTCCAACACCCCTGCCATGGGCAGGGACACCTCACACTACAGCAGGTTGCTCACAGCCACATCCAGCCTGGCTGCAAAAACCTCCAGGGATGAGGCTTCCACCCTGGGCAACTTGTGCCAGTGTCTCACCACCCTCATGGGGAACAACTTCTTCCTAACATCCACTCTGAATCTACCCATTTCTAGTTTTGTTCCTTCCCCCTCAGTCATACCACTCCCTGAGACCCTAAAAAGTCCCTCCCCAGCTTTCTTGTAGCCCCCTTCAGATACTGGAAGGCCACAATGAGGTCTCCTAGGAGCCTTCTCTTCTCCAGACTGAGCAGCCCCCACTCCCCCAGTCTGTCCTCACAGGAGAGGAGCTGCAGCCCTCTGCTCATCCTCGTGAAGGTGTCCTTCAAGCCTGGGCATTCCAGACCTCGTGGAGGATGCAGGACCTGGCTGAATGTGGGCATCTGATGCCTCCTATTTTCATTCACACCTAGATGGGTCTGGGCAGAGTTGGTGCCTGCTTTGTGTTGCTGAGAGCATGAGGTAGCAGAGAGCCCTCATCTCCCCCTCTGGCACTGTCATGCAGCGTGCTGGCCGCTTGCTTGTGGCTTCCCACCCTGGGCATCGCCGTGTGTCATGTGCAATGATCCTTCTCCCCTTCTGCCATGGAGGAAGCACTTGGGTTTGCTCTTTACCTTGGTGTGAGGCAGAGATGGGATGGTGCCAAAGCAGACCCAAACATTTTCCATTCCCTGCCCTGGGAAAGATGAGGTGATAGGCCACGGAAACTCCTGCTTTTCATATGACAGCCCTCCAGCAATCTGGCATCTCCAGGAGAGAAACCTGGTGGGATGTGGCTTCCAGCTAAAACTGAGATAATCCTTTCCAGTCCTTCTGTGCCATGTCTTTTCCCTGTGCTGGAAGTGCAAGCCACAGGGCAGCCTCCTGCCAGCTCCCCTTTCCCTTGTACATTCTGATCTCTCCTGCCCCGGCTGGCAGCAGCTGGGGTGGAGCAGAATGGTTTGGGCAGATAAAGATCACCAGAAAGGTTCAGAGCAGATCCTGAGGTGCCACTGTCCCCAAAATCTCCTCCCACGCACAGCTCTCGGAGCTTTTTGTGAGGGGGAGAGAGAGAGAGAGAGAGAGATGCAGAGAGGTGGGGAGATAATTTTAGGAGCTATGTGTAAAAAAGGAAGTGGTTTGTCGCTGCAGCTTTAAGTTGGAAGGAGAGCTCAGCCCTGCCTGCTGAGCCGAGCCTCTTGCCACCAGGTCTATGCAACATCACAGTGTGCTCTGCCATTCCTCAATGAGATTGAACACATCCAAGTGCCAGGTGCTGCACATTGGCCACAGCAACCCCAGGCAGTGCTACAGGCTGGGGGCAGAGTGGCTGGAGAGCAGCCAGGCAGAGAGGGACCTGGGGGTGCTGGTTGATGGGAGGCTGAACATGAGCCTGCAGTGTGCCCAGGCAGCCAAGAGGGCCAATGGCATCCTGGCCTGCATCAGGAACAGTGTGGCCAGCAGGAGCAGGGAGGTCATTCTGCCCCTGTACACTGCACTGGTTAGGCCACAGCTTGAATCCTGTGTCCAGTTCTGGGCCCCTCAGTTTAGGAAGGAGGTTGACTTGCTGGAAGGTGTCCAGAGAAGGGCAACGAAGTTGGGAAGGGGTTTGGAACACAGCCCTGTGAGGAGAGGCTGAGGGAGCTGGGGTTGCTTAGCCTGGAGAAGAGGAGACTCAGGGGTGACCTTATTGCTCTCTACAACTACCTGAAGGGAGATTGTAGCCAGGCAGAGGTCCCAGGCAGCCAGCACCAGAACAAGAGGACACAGTCTCAGGCTGCGCCAGGGGAGGTTTAGACTGGATGTTAGGAGGAAGTTCTATACAGAGAGAGTGATTGCCCACTGGAATGGTCTGCCCAGGGAGGTGGTGGAGTCACCATCATTGGAGGTATTCAGGAGGAGACTTGCTGGGGTGCTTGGTGCCATGATCTAGTTGTTTAGGTGGGTTGGATTGGTTGATGGGTTGGACACGATGATCTTGAAGGTCTCTTCCAACCTGGATTTATTGTATTGTATTGTATTGTAATGGCTTTTGGCTGGGGGTGTGGGTGTGGTGGGGAGAGGCACAAGTGGTAGCAGGGGCCTTGCCCTGAGACACCATCCTCCAGCATGCCACAGAAGTGCCTAAGAAAAGAGACCAGTGAGGACAATTTGCAGGTTTTATCCCTGTTTTCGCCTTTCCCTTACACCCTGTGGGAGTGGTTTGGGTACCCAGTGCCTGGGCAGGAGCCTTGGTTGCATTTTATGCGACCCAAAAGGGTTGCCAAGTCCTCAGACAGACTGCCCAGGGTGGTGGTGGAGTTGCCAGGCCTGGGGGTGGTTTCAGAGCTGTGGAGATGTGGTGCTGAGGGCCGTGGGTTAGTGGTCACCTGGCAGTGCTGGGTTAACAGCTGGACTCAGTGATCTTAAAGGTCTCTTCCCACCAAAACAATTTCATGACTCTGTGATTATCAGCTGGGGAAACTGAGGCATGGGAGGCAAACCCAGGAGCTGGATTTTCCAGGCTAGATGTTTCCCTCCACGTTTCCTTGTAGCTGATGGAAAAGAGCCACCCCCAGAGCAAGGCAGCACTCCCAGCTCCCTCCATCAGCAAGGAGCCAACCTTGGAGGCTGGAGCTGGTGTTTTGCCAAGGGATATCAGCACCCCAAAGAGTGTCCTTGGATTTGTGCCTTGGAGAAGGGGACAATTCCCTTACTGCAATGCCAGAGCAGGCTTCCAGCCGCTCTGCACTGCCTAACATTTTCCTTTGCCTCATTCCCAACCCCCTTTGGAGCTGGGAAGAGAATTCCTTGGCACAGGTATTTCGGTGTGATCAATAAGCAGGGGGTTTGTTGGTGTCCATTGCTTCACTTGAGAGACTTCAAATGGGGAGAGGAACACCAGAGGTTTCCAGAAGTAGCAGACACTTGAATGTCCTTGAGCTGGAGCGCTGCTGGCTTGCTCCAAAGGCTGCTAAGCAAGAGTTCGTTCCTCAAACCACCACAGCTTGCATATACCATGAGGAACAATCTTTGGAAGGTGAGACACATTGCCCAGGGAGGCTGTGGATGTCCCCTCCCTGGAGGTGTTCAAGGCCAGGTTGGATGAGGCCTTGAGCAACCTGGGCTGGTGGGAGGTGTCCCTGCCCATGGCAGGGGGGTTGGAACTGGATGATCTTTCAGCTCCCTTCCAACCCAACCATTCCATGAATCTCTGAATCTCTGCTGAGCTGTGACTCCAGAGATGTCCTCTATCCCTTCTACCAGTCAGCACCTCGTGTTTTCTGGGTAAAGGGAGCCCAGGATGAGTGCAAAGCCAAGGGGGGTTGCTGTGGAAGCAGGTCACAGCTAGAATGAGTGAGGGCATGTTGGTTTAGTTCATGCATGCTGGTTTAGTTCATGCATGTTGGTTTAGTTCATGCATGCTGGTTTAGTTCATGCATGTTGGTTTAGTTCATGCATGTTGGTTTAGTTCATGCATGTTGGTTTAGTTCATGCATGCTGGTTTAGTTCATGCATGCTGGTTTAGTTCATGCATGTTGGTTTAGTTCATGCAGGAGACCTGGGAGCCCTCAGAGCTGGTGTGTTTCTGCAGAAACAAAAAGTAAGCCAGGCTGGCTACCCAGAAGTGCTGGACCTCTTGGGCCAGCTGAGCATGAAGTGTGAGGCTTCTAAGGCAGAACTCACAGGTTCTTCTTTTTTGCTTTGCTTTACATTACTTTTAGTTTGCTCAGAGGAGGAAGTGTTGTCTATTAGCTAGAGCAGAGGAACTTTAAGTCTGAGCTCTGTTTGCAGCTCTGGTGAGGAGGTGGAGCCTCCAAGCAAGCAGAGCAGGGAATTTACCAGTCCAGGGTCTCAAAGCAACCAGGACCTCTGCTTTGCCTTTCTCAAATGGTGCCTCAAGCACACATCCACCAACCAGTGGAGCAGCCAACAGGCACAGACTCCCCAAATCCCAGCATGGTTGGGGTTGGAAGGGACCACTGGAGATATCCAATCCAACCACCCTGCTAAAGCAGGGTCACCCACAGCAGCTTGCCCAAGATCATGATGTCCAGGTGGGTTTGGAATCCCTCCTGAGAGGGACACTCCATAACCTCGCTGGGCAGCCTGCCCCAGGGCTCCAGCACCCTCAAACTGAAAAAGTTTTCCCTTAAGTTTAAGAGAAACCTCCTGGTTTGTGTCCAGTGCCCCTTGTCCTCTCGCTGGGCACCACAGAAAAGAGTCTGGCCCCAGCTTCTTGGCCCCCACATTTCAGCTCTTGCTGAGCATTGATCAGACCCCTCTCAGGCTGCTCCTCTCCAGGCTAAGCAGCCCCAGGGCACTCAGTCTTTGCTCCTCACAAAGATGCTCCGGGCCCCTCAGCCTTTGCTCCTCACAAAGATGCTCCAGGCCCTTCAGCCTTTGCTCCTCACAAAGATGCTCCAGGCCCCTCAGCCTTTGCTCCTCACAAAGATGCTCCAGGCCCCTCAGCTGATGTCAACATGTTGCCCAAGGAGGTGGTGGAAGCCTCATGCCTGGAGGTTTTGAAGGCCAGGCTGGATGTGGCTGTGAGCAACCTGCTGTAGTGAGAGGTGTCCCTGCCCATGGCAGGAGGGTTGGAACTGGCTGAGCCTTGATGTCCCTTCCAACCCTGCCAATTCTGTGATTCTATGCCACACAGCTCTGGAGGGCTGAGCGCTCTCAAGTGTGCCCCCACGTGCAGCTGACCTCAGAGGCACCCCAAAACCCCTCCCTCCCAGACAGTGGGCAACCCAAGGACCTCTTCCCTCCACTGATGGAGAGGTTCTACCCAAGATGATTGTATGTGGAGCCCCTTTCAGAGCTGGCAGTGGGAAGCCTGGGGGACGCCATGTCCCGTGTCTCCAGGGCTCTCCGGGTTGGCGTTTAAGAGCTTGACAACGTTGTTCAGCTTTCGTTGCCAAGTGCCTGTTTTGCTGGTGGCCCAGGGGAGGTGGCCCAGTGCTTTGGCACAGGCAGGGCAGATCTCTGATGGTATCTGCCCCAGGAGGTGCATGCCTGGCTGAGGAGGTGCACTCTGGCGGAAGCTCCGTTGGCGTTTGATGTGTTCGTCGCCCAGCTCAGCAGCGGCTTGTCAGAGCCACCTTATCTCCCCCCCACATCTTGACCTAAATGAACAAGTTGCTATGGTTGCTCAGATAGAAGTTGATGCAATTTTCTTATCTTCTTCTAGAAGGAGAAAAAAAAAAAAAAGGCAAAAACCAAACCTGTAACTGCTGGGGAGTTGGTGAGCTTTGGTTTTCACAGCTGCAAGCGGAGCCAGCTCTGGACACCTCGAGCTTTGGGGGGCAGCTCTTGGGCCAGCTGGAGTCTTTACAGAGCTGTATCTGTTCAATTCAGATGTGGGGAAGAAGTTTGTAGGTAAAAAAGGAAGAAACATTTGGTGCCAGGGGTGATGAGACAGTGGCCCAGGTTGCTCAGAGTGGTGGTAGAAACTCTGTTCCAGGTCAGCACTGAGCGACCTGCTCTAGCTGCAAGCGTCCCTGCTGGCTTCAGGGGGCTTGGACTAGACAACCCTGAAAAGTCTCCTCCAAGCCAAACCATTCCCTGGTTCTATGAAACGTAGGCAGGTGGTGTGTCAGGATGTGTCTCCTCTGCAGGCTGTCCTAAACCTGGTGTTGGCTTAGCTGAGCTCTGCGCTTGGGTAAAGCTCCATCATTCATGCAGCAGTGCAAAGTTTGGTGTGAATAGTGGATCCCTCCATATCTGAGCCCAGCTGGGCTAAACCAAGCTCAGCTTTGCCTCTCTGCCACCCACAGCCCTGCCTGCAGCTGTGCCATAGCTGCATCTTGCAAGCCACTGCCTCTGACAGCCACTGTGACCACCAGGATCCTTCATGAGGCCTGGCACTATGTCAGTGAATCACAGACTCTTGGAATTAGTTGGGTTGGAAGAGACCTTTCAGATCATCAAGTCAAACCCCCACATGGCTCCAACCTCTTTTCAGGGCTTGTAGAGAGCCAGAAGGTGTCCCCTCAGCCTCCTCCATACTAAAGAACCCCAGTTCCCTCAGCTGCTCTTCACCAAACCTGTGCTCTAGACCCTTCACCAGCTCTGTTGACCTTCTCTGGATCCCCTCCAGCAAATGTAGCAGAGAAGAAGACAGAGGTCCCACAGTGTGGGGCTGACCACATTGATTTTCGACCTTTCTGCCCTATATTCATTTTTCTGTGACTCTGACCTACTTGTCCTGCTGTCCTCGTGGTGGTACAGGTCCAGCAGAGGGTTAGACCCTCTCTCTGACCCTGTGGTTGGCCATAGCCACGTGGGGCTGAAGTGTTTTCAGCTTATCTTGAGCACCCCAAAGCACCTGTGTGGGTGTACAGAGCAGAGCCCTGATGTTTGCTTTGTGGTATGTAGGACCTCAGCATGGCCTCTGCAAGCTGCAAGTTTCCAGCTCTGCCTTGCCACCACAGCAGAGCTGTGATGTACTGAGCTGCTGCTCCACAGAGCTCAAGAAGCAGAGCAGAGCCCTTCCCCTCATGCTTGAGGGAGGAAAGGAGGATGGGAAGGGTGATGTGAGCACCCACCAAGCCTTGAGCTCTCCTCTGCAAGGCTGATGTTGAATTTCTGCTGCTGCCCTTTCTTATGGACCTGGTTAGGAGAGTTCTGGTGTCTTTAGAGACCACCCCAGCACCTAAAGAGTTACTGCTCCCTCCCCAGCTAACATCACACATGACCTGAGGTCTCTCATAGCACAGATTGATGCTATCAGCCTTATCATGCTGCTCTGAAAGCAGGCAGAAGGTACTGCAGGGAGTAGCCACCTCTCACAGATCCTATCTCACCCAAGCATGGTTTTGTCCAGTCCAGTCTCAGCCCTGACCCTGGCTATCAGCATTCACAGCACCATGTTGATAGGGCCCAGATTGGCCTCCTCAACCCATCTGCCCTGTCCAAACTGTGGTGTAGAGCCTGAAGGCTTCTGCAAGCCTCTGCTTCAGAGTGATGCTTATCTGGGACACAGAAGTGAAAGCATGCAGCTGCTGTTTGGCAAGAGAGTCAAAGTGGTGCCCCAGAAAGTGGGCTCCTCCAAGAGAGCCTGGGTGCTGCTTCCCCTTGTCTTGTTGCTTGTGCTGCTGGCTTGAAGCTTGCACCAGGGAGCTTCCTGGGTTTGCTGTGCCCATCAGCATCCAAGCATCCCCCAGCAGCTGCCTTCCTGGACTGGTGGTCACAGAATGACAGCGTGGTTTGGGTTGGAAGGCATCTTTCAAACTCATTTAGTCCAACCATCCTGCACTCAGCAGGGACATCTGCAACGAGAGCAGGTTGCTCAGAGCCCCAAACAGCCTGACCTGGAATGGTTCCAGGGATGGGGCAGCTCCCACCTCTCTGGGCAACCTGGACCAGGGTCTCTCCACCCTTGCTGTAAAAAAAAATTTCTTCCTTCTGTCCAGTCTGAAACTCCCTCTTTTACTCTCAAACCATCACCCCTTGCCCTGTCACAAAATGCCCTGCTCACATGTCTGTCTCCAGCTTTCTTCAAGCCCAATTCTCTCAGCCTGGCCTCACAGCAGAGGGCTTCCAGCCCTCCCATCATTGCTGTGCTGCTCCCCAACAGGTTTTTGTCCATGCCAGGCTGAGGACTCCAGAGCTACCCCAGCACTGCAGGGGGGGTATCAGCAGAGCACAGCAGAGGGGCAGAATCCCCTCCCTGCCCAAACTGCTGGGGATCAGCCCAGGACAGGCTGGGGCTGGGCTGTCAGCTCTTGGTTCTGGCTCCTGTTCAGCTTTGCACCCCCAGCACCCCCAAGTCCTTCTCCACAGGGCTGCTCTCTGTCCTTCTCACCCAGGGTTTGCAGCAGCTTTCCTAGAAGCATCATCATCCTTCCTGCTGGCCCCTCTGTCCCCTGTGCCATGTAGGGGTGTTGTGACCTCTGGGTCATAGCCTTTGCCTGCCCTTGCAGGGTGGCTTCAGGTGAGACAAGCCAGCAGCTCCTGCCTGCTTTCTGCTTTTGGTGCAGAAACTCCATGGGCTCCACTGCCCTTTTCACCTCCCCAAGGTGGGGAGCTCGAGGGTGGGGCTCAGAGTTGGTTTGGTGCCTTCTGCTCCACCTGCCAGCCATGTGCAAGCAACAGTGAAATCAGCCCCATGCAACACTGCCCATCTGTGACAGCAGCTTGGATCCCACCAGAGCTGCTACAGACACCAGCAGTTGCTCCTCAGCAGCAACTGTGGCTTTGTGGCTCCTTCCAGCAACAAGCTGGGGGGTTGCACAGCAACTCTTGACCTACAGAACCACCTTCAGGGGGAGATGTGAAGTTCACAAAGCCCCTTGTGCTTTGCCACGTGCCTCTGGAGGGAGACTAGACTCCCCCAGCACGCTCATCCTTGAAACAGAGGAGGTGCTTAGGAAAGCAGAAGTGGCCAGAGTGGCCACCTGGCTGCTCTTCTGTCTGTGAATATGGCCAGAAGCATGTGGCACCCAAGCAAGGTGCATTCTGGCTCCTTTCTCATGGCTCCCCAAGCAAGGTGCATTCTGCCTCCTTTCTCATGGCTCCCCAAGCAAGGTGCATTCTGGCTCCTCTCTCATGGCTCCCAAGCAAGGTGCATTCTGCCTCCTTTCTCATGGCTCCCCAAGCAAGCTGCATTCTGGTTCCTTTCTCATGGCTCCCCAAGCAAGGTGCATTCTGCCTCCTTTCTCATGGCTCCCCAAGGAAGGTGCATTCTGCCTCCTTTCTCATGGCTCCCCAAGCAAGCTGCATTCTGCCTCCTTTCTCATGGCTCCCCAAGCAAGCTACATTCTGGCTCCTTTCTCATGGCTCCCCAAGCAAGGTGCATTCTGCCTCCTTTCTCATGGCTCCCCAAGCAAGGTGCATTCTGCCTCCTTCTCATGGCTCCCCAAGCAAGCTGCATTCTGCCTCCTTTCTCATGGCTCCCAAGCAAGGTGCATTCTGCCTCCTTTCTCATGGCTCCCCAAGCAAGCTGCATTCTGGCTCCTTTCTCATGGCTCCCCAAGCAAGGTGCATTCTGCCTCCTTTCTCATGGCTCCCCAAGCAAGGTGCATTCTGCCTCCTTTCTCATGGCTCCCCAAGCAAGGTGCATTCTGGCTCCTTTCTCATGGCTCCCCAAGCAAGCTGCATTCTGCCTCCTTCTCATGGCTCCCCAAGCAAGCTGCATTCTGCCTCCTTTCTCACATTCTCCATGCTTGCTCTTTGAGATGCTTCTCTCTGAGCTCCACTGCTGCCATCTCACCCCTGCAAAGCCAGCACTTCATGGTGTCCTGACTACCAACACCACTCTGGGCAAGAGCTGGGGTTGAGCTTGGTCCAACAAGGGAGCCATGGGAACGAGCTCTGTTGTCCCTCAGTGCAGTGGGGGAAACTGGGGACCTTCAGTGCCACAGAGCCATGGGAGCAGGCTGGGGCAGGGCAGGCTCTTGGGTGAGGTGAAGGCTGTTTTGGAGCCGTTGCTATGCCCAGTTGTTTTGTTGGGTTGGAACCACAAACCACAGGGTGAAGAGCTTAGGTGTGCTGCTGGCGGGGGGGGGGGGGGGGAGGGAGGGAGGGGGTTTCAGGAGGGTGTTTTTCATTCTTTCTTTGTCTTCTTACTGCTTGAAAGAAGGCAAAATAAAACCAAACAAGGCCGTTGAGAGGAGTGGGGGTGTGAAACCGTCTCGAGAGATGACGTGGCTTGGGTGGTGCCGCCCCGAGTCCAGCACAGATGCCAGGCTGCCCCAGCTGGGTGGTGCCCCCAGCAGTGCAGCAGTGAAAGTGTCCGTTGTGCACAGCTTGGTTTCAAATCCCTCCAGAGCCAATGAGTAGGAAGGTGGAAGGAGAACTGTGGCCAGAAGGTTAAGCAAGGTGGTTCTGCCTCTCTGCTCGGGTGAGACTCCCACCGGCGGTGCTGGGGCCAGCCCTGGAGTCCTCAGCACAGCACAGACAGGGACCTGTTGGAGTGGGAGCAGAGGAGGTCACAGCCACGATGGGAGGGCTGGAAGCCCTCTGCTGTGAGGACAGGCTGAGAGACTTGGGGTTGTTCAGCCTGGAGAAGAGAAGGCCCCAGGGAGACCAGAGTGGCCTTTCAGGACTTGAAGAAAGCTGGGGACAGATTTTTTAGCAGGTCCTGTGTTTTGGTTTGAAACTAAGAGAGGGACATTTAGACTGGAGAGAAGGAGGAAATTCTTGACACTGAGGGTGGTGCCCAGAGAGGTGGGAGCTGCCCCATCCCTGGAACCATTCCAGGTCAGGTCGTTTGGGGCTCTGAGCAGCCTGCTCTCGTTGCAGATGTCCCTGCTGGCTGCAGGGGGTTGGACTGGAGAAGCTTTGTAGATCCCTTCCAACCCAAACCACGCTGCAATTCTATGACCTCCAGTCCCGACCGAGGGAGGTTGGTGCAGGGGTGGCATGACACCAAACCCTTTGCTCTGGGGACACCCATGGGTGCCCTCAGAAGACTGGGGCTCAGAAGGCACCACTCAGCCAGCCATTCCCACCAGAGCAGCTGGCCCTCATCCGGCTTAAGAGACATATTTTCCCCCTGACGCAGAAGAATTCCTGGGGTGTGACACTCCCCTCTGAAGGACCCTGTTCAGTGCCACCCAAGGCCAGACAGGGTCCCCATTGTGGCCCAGGCAGGCAGGCGAGCCCCTGGGGCAGTGCTATTCTTAGCAGCCTTCCCGGGTGCCGGAGGTCACGGCAGAGTGGGAGCACATCCCAGCACCCTCTGAGTCCTCGCCTTGTCCTTTGTGGAGCTGGGGCTGCCCTTGCTCTGGGCACCCCTGGATGTGTGGGGCCATAGAGGGTGGCTTGTGTCCACTCCAGCCTCAGGGCTGCATCCCAGCAGGAGGCTGTGAGAGCACTGCAGTGGTGGTTGCTTTTGGAGAGAGCCAAGGCGACAGGACGTGTGCCGGGAGGCACTCGGCCATGGGGCAGTTGGTGAGGCCCTGCGTGCTTGCACCGTGAACTGATCTGGAGCAGGCCTCCTGGTGGGGATTTGCAGTCCCATCTGGGGATATGTGGAAGGGTTGGAGCAGAGGAGATGGAAAATGGGCCCTGCTCCCAGCTCCTGTGAGGGTGGAGGCTTGGGGTGCGGAGACAAGCCTGGCAGCTTCATGGTAGCTTGCTTTGGGGATGCCGCAGCGGCGGGGTGGCAGCTCTTCGAGAGCCCAGGGCCACCTTGACCCCCTTTTATGCCCCTTGCTGCTGTGCAGAGCAGGCAAAAGAAGCTCATCTCTAGCAGTAGCCCTCCCAAAACCCCTTGCAGCTCTGCTGGCCCACCAGGCAATGCAGCAGCCCCGCTTCCCTCAGCCTTTCCCCTGCCTAGCCTCTCCCCAGAGCTGCTTTGGGGCACGCAGGCTGGGGCTTGTGCCAGGCTCTGGTTCTTGCCACCCCTTTCGTGGCCTACCTCATGCCAGGCCGGAGCTGTTCCACAGCAGCACATCTGCAGGACTTCTGCTGTTCCCCTCTGGCAGGGTGTGTGTTCAGAGGAGCTGGGACATGCCTGGAGCCCAGCAGTAAACACATTCTTGCCATAATTGCTCGTCCAAGGCAGCAGAAGTTGGGGTTTTACGCCTGTCCCGCAGGCAGCCCAGAATAGACCTGGGGAATCCCTGTTCCAAGGATGACACTGCTTCCTTCCCAATCCCAAAATACCCAACAAAGCAGCACCCAGCACGGTGACAGGAACCCTACCTCATTGCTGGAGAGAGGACAAGACATTCCTGGGCTTCCTGATGCCTCTCCATGCCAGCTGGCAGCCAAGCCATGAGCAGCAAGCATGAGCTGCACCAGCCAGGGTTTAATGACGCTTGAAAGGCTTCTGCAGAACCAGAGTGGCCCAAGGTGACATTTTGAAGGCAGTTCCTTAGCTGAGAACCTGGAATCATGGAATTGTTTTGATTGGAAAAGACCTTGGAGGTCATAAAGTCCGACCATTAACCCAGCACTGCCAGGCCACCACTCAACTGTGTCCACCAGCACCACATCTACACAGCTTTGAAACCCCTCCAGGGATGGGGACTCAACCACTGCCCTGGGCAGCCTGGTGCAGGGCTTGACAACCCTTTTGGGGAAGAAATTGTTCCTCATGTCCAACCTATACCTCCTTATGGCACAATTTGAGGCCATTTCCTCTTGTCCTATCACTTATCCCTTGGAAGAAGAGACCAAGCCCCACCTTACTCCACTCTCCTTTCATCCCAGTTGTGTAGATTCCCTTTGTGGGTCAGTGCCCTGCTGTTTTGTGTGGCACCTAGGTGACAGCTTTCCATCTGTCTTGGTTTGGAGAAGGGACAGAAAGTGAATTGTTCTTTGATTGGGCTGGAGAGAATCAGTGAACCTGGTGGTGAACCTGGTCTTGCTTAGTCTTGTCTTCTGTTTCTCTGTCAACCTGATTTGGGTGTTGGATGATCTCAGTGTGTGTGGAATCACGTGGGCCAGGAGAAAGCTGCCCCAAGTGAATTCAGCTGCAGTTCCCTGTGAGGACCTCAGGCTGCCAAAATGACCTTTTTTCTCCCCCCCCACTGTTTTCTCTGTATTTAAAACTCCCTGCTATAAATAGCTTGAAGCACTGAGATGTGGTGGCATTTCAGGCCAGACTTTTGGCTCTTCCTTTTCAGATGGGAAGTGCAGAAAGCATCATCTGAATTTCCTCCCTCATTTTGGCATAGATAACCCAAATCCATCCCTGTTGGAGAGTGTGGCCAGAGAGTCAATGTCTTGGCAAGCTCCAAGGGCTGGAGCCTTTCCCCACTGAGTGTCACCTTCCCATTTACAGCAGAGGTGCTGTGAGCTCCCTGCTTTGTCCTACTCTATGCCCTGTGATAAAACCCTGGAGCTCTTCCTTAGGGCTGTCAGGAGGGAAACAGTGTGGGGAGGGCTGGATGGGGCACAGCGATTCCCCCATCCCAGAGCCAGCTCTCTCATTTCCTTCTCCCCAGCAGCATCTCTGCTTTTGAGTCATTTCAAACCTCATGGAAAAGAGGAACAGCCCTCAGAGGGTTGTCCCACAGCCACAGCTCTGACAGCTTGCACTGCCCTCTGTGGAAACAGGCTTTTCTCTATCCCTTTCTCTGAGGACACAGCTTTTCCCCTCCCCTGCTTGAAGCTTGTGCTCATTGCTGGTTTACTCCAGCAATTCCTGGTTTACTCCAGGTGGGTTTACTCCAGCCTGCTGTCCCAACCCTTTGCAGATCAATGCTTTCTCCCACTTAAGTGTCATCTCCAAACTGACTGAGGATACCTCGATCCTGTGTCCAGTTCTGGGCCCCTCAATTTAAGAAGGACATTGAGACTCTTGAAGGTGTCCAGAGAAGGGCAGTGAGGCTGGGGAGGGGTCTGGAGCACAGACCTGTGAGGAGAGGCTGAGGGAGCTGGGGTTGCTTAGCCTGGAGAAGAGGAGGCTCAGGGGAGACCTTCTTGCTCTCTACAACTACTTGAAGGGAGGTTGTAGCCAGGTGGGGGTTGGTCTCTTCTCCCAGGCAACCAGCACCAGAACAAGAGGACACAGTCTCAAGCTGCACCGGGGAAAGTTTAGGCTGGAGGTGAGGAGAAAGCTCTTCCCAGAGAGAGTTGTTAGCCACTGGAATGTGCTGCCCAGGGAGGTGGTGGAGTCCCTATCCCTGGAGGTGTTCAAGAGGGGATTGGATGTGGCACTTGGAGCCATGGTTTAGTAGTCATGAGGTGTTGGGTGACAGGTTGGACTTGATGATCTTTGAGGTCTTTTCCAACCTTGTTGACTCTATGATTCTATGGGCCCCTTGTCCAGATCATTGGCAGAGGTATTGCAGTGAGCCTGGCCCCAGCAGGGAGGCCTGGGGAACACCACTTGTGCGTGGCTGCCAACTGGAGTTACCTCCATTCCCCAGCACTCTTTGGGAGTGGTATTTCAGCTTGTGTTTTAAGCTGCATTTAAAGCATGGCAAAGCCTCTCCTGAAACATGCTGCCTGGAGCTAAGTGCAATATTTTGGGTGCGGCCAGGGTTGGAAGTTGCTCATCCAAAGAGAGTTTGGCTTGAGGGCATCTCCTCCACCTTTTGATTGGGACATGAGCACAAAGAAGAGATAAGCATTACGAAATCCCTCCATGAACACTGTTAATCCAGCCAACAAACCAGGCTGTCAGCAGGGTGCTGCAGGTTGGATGTGGCTCGGGGCGCCCTGGCAAGTGGCTGGTGGCCAAAATTAGCACCCGGGGGAGGTGGGGGAAGGAAGAGTGTGGAGTTGTGAGGAGAGGCTGAATGGGATGCTTGTGGCTCTCCAGCTGGATTAGCACCAGGCTTGGTAGAGTTAGATAATGGATGGACTTAATGATCTGAAGGGTCTTTTCCAGCTGAATGATTGTCTGATTAGGGGAACCACAACCGCAGGGAGATTTGCATAGGGCTTTGCCAAGACCACGATGGGGAGATCCACCAGCCCTCAGCCAGCCAGCCCTTGTGTTCCCCACACTGAGCTCCAAGGGCTGGTGTAGCTCATTCCTGCTGCAGCATGCCCTGGAAAGAGTCCAAATGATTTTCATACCTGGGTCTCCCCCCCTTCCCTGGGTAAACAGCCACAGAGCAAGGAGTCAAGGCCAGGAAGCAGGAGTCTGCTGGAGTTCATACCATGGCCAACTGCTTTTTGGCCCAGAGGGAAGGGGGATGCTCTTGTGCCAAGACAATGACTCCTCCTAGTTCAGATGCCAGGAAAACAATCCTCTTTATGTAACTCCAAGTGAAGCATTCCAGTGCATGAACAGTCAGCTGTGGCTGCAAGTAGGAAGCACTTTTACCTGCAGGATTGAACTCTCAGGCTGTCACCTCAGCCCCAGGTTTTGCCCCGGGGGTCTCTGATGGGGGATTTTTGATCCCAAGTTCTTCACAGAGAGAGTAATTAGCCCTTGGGATGTGCTGCCTAGGGAGGTGGTGGAGTCCTCTTCCCTGGAGGTGTTCAAAAAAGGCTTGGATGTGGCACTTGGAGCCATGGTTCAGTTGTCAGGAGGTGTTAGGTATGAGGTAATAGGTTGGACTTGATGATCTCTGAGCTCTTTTCCAACCTGGTTGACTCTATGATTCTATGACTAAAGGTTTTGGTGGGTTTTTTTTCCAGTGAGCACCGTTTGCATGTGATTTTTAATCTCTCTCTGGTGCAGAAGGAGCCCTGGTTTCCCTGTCATTAATTTCTCCCCTTTTCTCTTTGTCTTTCTAGGCAGTGGACCCATCCAGCTGTGGCAATTCCTGCTGGAGCTGCTCACTGACAAGTCCTGTCAGTCCTTCATCAGCTGGACGGGTGATGGCTGGGAATTCAAACTTTCTGACCCAGATGAGGTAGGATGCCCCAGAATTAAGTGCCCAGTCCAAATCCTCTGGGATGTTAGCATCCCCTCCTCTCTTCAGGACTTGTCCTGGTCTTGGGTACCTGTAGAGAAGGACAAAGACTCTGATTCTATGATTCCATGATTCTATGATTCCATGATTCTATGACTCTGATTCTATGATTCTATGACTCCATGACTCTATGACTATGATTCTATGATTCTATGACTCTGATTCTATGATTCTATGACTCTGTGACTCTATGATTCCATGACTCTATGATTCTATGATTCTATGACTCTGATTCTATGATTCTGTGACTCTATAACTCTATGATTCTATGACTCTATGATTCTATGACTCTGATTCTATGATTCTATGGTTCTGTGACTCTATGATTCCATGACTCTGTGACTCTATGATTCCATGACTCTATGATTCTATGATTCCATGACGCTGATTCTGATTCTATGACTCTGTGACTATGATTCTATGACTATGACTCTGATTCTATGACTGATTATGATTCTATGATTCTATGACTACGTCTCTCTGACTCTATGATTCTATAACTATGATTCTATGATTCTGTAACTCTATGATTCTGTGACTCTGATTCTATGACTCTATGATTCTATGATTATGATTCTATGATTCTATGACTCTATGACAATGATTCTATGATTCTATGACTATGACTCTGATTCCATGACTCTATGATTCTATGACTCTATGACAATGATTCTATGATTCTATGACTATGTCTCTCTGATTCTATGATTCTATAACTGTGATTTTATGATTCTATAACTCTATGATTCTATGACTCTAGGATTCTGTGACTCTAGGATTCTATGACTCTATCATTTCATGGTTTCCCCCAGCGTTCAGCTCTTGCACCCTACCCTTAGAGGCACAGACCTCGCGCCCAGAGGGCTGCTCGGTGAAGCCCGCCTGACCTCTCCCCGCAGTATCCACCTTCCCCTTGACGCTCCTCCTCACCCCTCCCCTAGGTGGCCAGGCGATGGGGCAAGAGGAAAAACAAGCCCAAGATGAACTACGAGAAGCTGAGCCGCGGGCTGCGCTACTACTACGACAAGAACATCATCCACAAGACGGCCGGCAAGCGCTACGTCTACCGCTTCGTCTGCGACCTGCAGAGCCTGCTGGGCTACACCCCCGAGGAGCTCCACGCCATGCTGGACGTCAAGCCAGACGCCGACGAGTGAAGGTGGCCAGGCTGATGGAGGAGCCACTGGCTGGGACTTGTTCTGTTTGGTTCTTTTCTTCGGTTGCTGTTTTTATTCTCGCTGTAATATTTTCTTGGGTGTTGTTTCGGTTGAGTTTGTTTGCCAAGAGCGACTCCGAGTCGATGCTTTGAGGACGGAGGGGGAGAGAGATTGAGAGAGAGAGAGAGAGAGAGTGTGGTGGAAAAGGCAAACTTTGGGCCAGAAGCTGAGAAGTTTGGTTTGCAGAAAGATGAGCTTTGTCATTTGTATTTGAGGGGTTTCTTTTCTGAGGGGGAGGGGGGAGGGAGGGGAGGTGAAATTCTGGGGGGGGTTTAAGCAAGCCGGAACGATGTAGCTCACTTCAAAACCAAACCCCTCCCCGGCCCCTTTGCCCTCGGAGCTAAAAACCCAGCCAGCGCATCCCTTCAGGGCTCAAACCCGTGCAGGAAATGATATTCCCTAGGAGTTGAGGATTTCCAACCTCTACTGGGAAGCAGGGGAGGGGGAAAAAAGACCAAAAAACCAGAGGAGGGGTAGAGGGGGGGGGGGGAGAAATATTCCTGCTTCAGGGAGGGGCAATATAGGACAGAACCAAGAACTCGTTGTCGTTCTTGTTCCATGGCCTTGCTGTTGGCTTCTCTACGCGAGGCAGACTTCTGGGTGTTTTTTTTTTGGCTGGGAGGGATCAAGGTTTGTTTTTTTTTTACTTTTTTTTTTTTTTGGGGGGGGGAGGGTGTTAAGAGATTTTTATTTTATTAAATTTTGTGCCAGTAATTTTTTTTAACTTTTTTTTTTTGTTGTTGTTTTTTAACCGTTGTTTTTCCATAGTCTTAAGCTCTAAGATGGGCTCAGTATTGCAATAGCGTGTGCGTGCGTGTGTGTGCGTGTGTGTGTTCGTTTACCTGCTATGCCAGCAGAGAGGTAGAAGGAGGGAGAAGAGGAGAAGGAAGGAGTGTTATCTAGACCCTGCTGGAGAGGTGCAGAGCTCAGCAGCTCAGCATCTCCCAACTCAGGTGTGAAGGAAAATTCCCTCCAAAGGTGGCTCCTGGTGACGCTTGGCTGGGTCGTTCCACTCTTGCTCCCAGCCCCGCGCTCTTTCCTCGGCTGTTTGCTGATGAAGCTGGTTGAAATTCCCACCTTTTTTTTTTTGGGGGGGTGCTCTTCTGCCTTTTGAGGGCGTGAAACCAACCAGGATATGTGGGCAAAACATCTTTTTTTTTTTGCCTGTTCCAAATCACTTGGGGGCGTTGGTTTTCATTGGCCCCAGGAATGCTTTGGTGCTTTCAGGGAATGTGCTTTATGTTGAAGAGGGAAAAGGAGGAATTCATGGAGTCATAGAGCCATTGAATCATGGAACCATCCAGCTGTAGGATTGGTCCATCAGAGAGTCATCAAATCAAATCACAGAATCATCAAATCATAGAATCATCAAATCATAGAATCATTCCCATGCTTTCAAAGTGGTAAATGGAAGCAATTTGTTGACTAGGGAGGGGAGGGGGGGGGAGAAATCAGGAAAACATTGAAAAACCAAAGGGAAATGGTTTTTTCCTTCCTCTTTTGACCAGCTCTATCTTTATTGCCATGTGTGTAAACCACACAGGGAGGAAATTGTCCTTGCAAATGGCTTCTTTACTACTCTGTGTAAGCCCAGCCCTGCAAACTGGGGTGTGATTAACATGAAGCATATGACTGGTGTCACTGGGGTGAGCGAGAGGTCTCCTGTGCTTGCCCAAAATGGGAGCAGTATCAATCCCAGGGGGAGCTGCTCCATCTCTCCTCTGAACCTTTTGCATCTGGGGCGGCTCCTGCTGCACTGAGCACTTCCTGGGATGCTCTGTGGCTGATGATGTCTTCAGGGTGGGCTCAGGGGGAGTTAGAGGATGAGGTGGTGAGCAGTTCCTTATGTTGACACAGCCCTGAAGCTGGATCCATGTGGATCCAGCTGCCCAGTTGGGGTCTTTCAGCCCTGAGACCCACCAGGTGTTTTCTTTTTTAAAGACAGTATTAAGCATTTGAACCAAAAGTAGCTTCTTTTTGTGTCGTTTGTCTGTCTTGTCTGTGTGGTTTAGGTGGTTGAGTTCCTTTCAGAGGCACTGTGAGACAGTGTGGGAGGTGGGGAGAAGACCTCCCAGGGATGCTGTCTGGGTGATGCCTGCCTGATCTGGTTGGACTGGATGATCTTAAAGATCTTTTCCAACTGAAAGGATTCCCTTTATCAGGTCAGCAACACAGGACTGCATGCAAAGAGGCAAAATATTTGGGCATGTAACCCCTGTGCACAGGGACAGCGTTGGATGGGAAGCTGAACCCTGGGGTGAAGTGGTCCTCAGAGGAGCTGGGCTCCACTTCTTCCAGGGCACCTCTATATCCCTCTAGCTGGTCATTTGGGGGCAAGTCAGCCCCAGAACTACTGCATTCTTAAATAGGTGATGATGGAGGGGAGAGGAGTGGACTAAGAAGGAGCTCCAGCCAAAGGGAGATGGAGAATATGGTGTCTGGGGTGAGGGAGGTTCTTAGCTGGGCTGTTAGCTCATGGCACTGGGGCTGTCTGTCATCCCAGTGAGCATATGGAAAGAAAGGAGTGGGCTGGAATAGAAGGAAAAGGGGATGAAAGGAAGGTGAAAGAAGCATGCACCAAAGGAGGACAGGGACACTGCCCACTGGAGAGTTAAACTTCAGCTCAGCTCCTCGGGCAGACAGGGAGAAAGCAGCTTGGAGGAGCTGAGAGAGGAAAGGAAAATGGATCGCGGATGAAGCTCCCCTCGCCAGCGAGGCACCAGGGCTGAGCAGGGTAAAAAGGGAGTTAGGCAAGATGTGACAGCACAGAAATGTGCAGGGGAGGAGGAGCTGAAGAGCTTCTCAGCAGGACATGCTGTCTGGGCTGGATTTTTTGCAGTCAGATGGGGTTTGCCAGGCATTCAGGGTTGCTGTCCTACTTGCAGCTGCAAAGTGCCCTTAGCTTACCCTCCACAGGCTACTTCTAGTAGTACTTTGATGAATCCCCCTTACAACCTCAGAAGAGGTGCTGCCAGGAGGCCAGGCACCTCGTTTCCTACCACTCTGTGCCCCAGGACATGCCTCCTGCTTTGCTCAGATGCTCCCCTGCAGCTAAAGTGCCTTTTTCAAGCAGAACACAGGGACAAACCTTCCCTCCCAATGGAAGGAACCACAGATTCGGGTACCACCCCATCCCTCTGCCAGGCTAAGTCCCTCATCTGATCCTCCAGGCTTACTTCTTCCCAGTTTCCAAGCCAAACCTGGGTGTTCCCAATGATTTGGGGAAGGTGGTTTAAAGGTTAGAAAGGGCAAGGTGTGGGAAGCAGCTCAGATTTTTGGAAGTAGCCCCTGGCCGGAGGTTCTCCATCCCTTCTCCTGGCTGTTTGCCAGCCCAGCTTGCAGCCTGTGTGTGAGTAGAGCAGGAAAAGGTCACTCCAAGGGACAGCAGATTCCTCACCTTCTATTTTCCTCTTAATTTTTATTCCCAACCTAGAGACCATCCTGGAGAGGGCTGTGTGCTGTTTATACACTGGAAAATTGCAGATTTGCTTTTGTTTCTCTTTATTTCTTCCTGCTTTTTAATTGCTTGTTGGCTTCTGGTGAGGGACATGCTGGACCCCAAACCCTCTGACCTCCTCCTCTTCCAGGCTATGGCAATTTGGTTAACTCACACCCAGAAGGATGGCTTTGGGAGGGATGATTGAGATCTCCTGGGGTTGAAGCTCGCTCCTGTGCTGGTTTCTCTGCAGGGAGCAAGCTTCCCCCTCAACAGCTACCCATGGCTTGTGGAATTGGGGTCATTGTGTCTTGTTTTGGAATGGCTCAGGTGCCTTTGGTGATATTTTCTAGTGGTGAAGTAGCCAGGAAGGGCATGAAAGAGAAGATAATTAAGGTTAAGCCTCTCACATCATTCCAAACCAACATCTCTTCCAAAACAGAGGTCCCTGAGTGCTGATAAATTCAGGTGCTGCAGGAAGCATCCCCATCCTTTGCCTCTTGCTGTGCTGGAGGGGTTTTCTGCCAAGCTTTAGGGCTTAGCTGCAGAATTTGAGCTGCCTTGGCCTGCTCTGCTCTCTGGCAGGGTCTAGATAACACCTGTGAGCTGATGTCTACATTCCAAAGAGGTCGAAATAACTGAGAAGTCTATGTATGCCTATATGTTAGAATGGAATAGCTCTGCCTCAGTCACATAGAAGAGAAAAACCAACAAAAAAGGGGGGGTGGGAGGGTGGGTTGGGTTTGATTACATGTGGGATTTGGTTGTTTTGGTTTTTTTTAAGCTGATAATCCTAGAAGAAAGAAGAAGGAAAAAAAAAAACCTTAAGAGAGAGAAAGAGAGAGAGAGTTATATTGTGCTGTTTGACTATTTTCCAACTTGTATTTTCAGATAATTTATATTTTTTAAAGAGGAGGGAGGGAAGGAGGGAGGGAAAGAGGGGGAGGAGGGAGGGAGGGGAGGGGGGGGAAGACTTTAAAAGCGAAGGGGGGGGAAAAAGGGGAAAAAAAAAGGGAAAAAAAACAAAACAGGAGAAAAAAAAAAAACAAAAACAGGGAAAAAACCCAGGAGTAAAAAAAACAGAGGGAAAAAAGAAACAAAACAGAGGAGAGAAGGAAAAAAAAAAAAGCAGGTGCTTTTTGAACAAAACTGAGCTGAGGTAGCTTAGAGATGTAGCGATGTGTGTGTGTGTGTGTGTGTGTCTGTCCCTGTGAGTTGTGGTTTTGTTTCTGTTTTATAAAGAGGATACAAGAGGAAAAAAAAATATAAAAAGGAGTAAAGAAAATAGAAAAGACCAAAATAAAAAAAAAGGGAAAAAAAAGGAAAAAAAAAAAAAAGAAGAAAAAAAAAAAAAGAGAAAAAAAAAAAAGAAAAAAAAAAAAGTAGAAAAAAAAAAAAAAAGGAAGGAAAAAAAAAAAGAAGGAAAAAAAAAAAAAAAAAGAAGGAAAAAAAAAGAAGGAAAAAAAAGAAGGAGAAAAAAGGAGAAAAAAAAAAAAAAAGGAAAAAAAAAAAAAAAAAAAAAAAAAAGGAAAAAAAAGGAGAGAAGGAAAAAAAAGGAAAAAAAAGAAGAAAAAAAAGAAGAAAAAAAAAAAAAAAAAAAAAAAATAAGATTTTAAAAAAATATTAAAAAAAAGAAGACAAAAAAAAAAGACCAAAAAAAAACCACAAACCAGAGGTAAAAAAAAAAAAAAAAAGAAGTCCCTCCTGCCTTGGAATTCCAAATGGAAAGGAAAGGAAGGGATGGGGGTTTTGTTTTAATTGCTGATGCTGGCACATCATTTTTGCTGGAGAGTTTTTTATATGCTGTAGCCTTATTTCATATCGTATTTTAAACCATGTGAAATTAAAAAGAGGAATAATTCATAAAAGCTGCCCTGGTGTCCTTGGGTTTTGTTGGCTCTCCTCTGCGGACTTCCGAGGAGCAAACGGTGCAAAAAAAACAACCACCCCCCACAAAGCTCCCAAAGCCCTACCAAACTCTTCTGGTTTTCGGCGTCAGCACCATAGAATCAGAGTCAGAGAGTCGTGGAAGCTTAGAGTCAAAGGATCAGAATCAGAGAATCAGAGTCAGAGAGTCATAGAATCATAGAATCAGAGTCATAGAGTCAGAGAATCAGAGTCAGAGAATCAGAGAATCAGAGTCATAGAGTCATGGAAGCTTAGAGTCAAAGAATCAGAGAATCAGAGTCATAGAGTCAGAGAATCAGAGAATCAGTCATAGAGTCATGGAAGCTTAGAGTCAAAGAATCAGAATCATAGAATCAGAGTCATAGAGTCAGAGAATCAGAGTCAGAGAATCAGAGTCTTAGAGTCAGAGAATCAGAGAATCAGAGTCATAGAATCATGGAAGCTTAGAGTCAAAGAATCAGAATCAGAGAATCAGAGTCAGAATCAGAGAGTCAGAGAATCAGAGTCAGAGTCATGGAAGCTTAGAGTCATAGAATCAGAATCAGAGAATCAGAGTCATAGAGTCAGAGAATCAGAATCAGAGAATCAGAGAATCAGAGTAATAGAGTCATGGAAGCTTAGAGTCATAGAATCAGAATCAGAGTCATAGAATCATGGAAGCTTAGAGTCAAAGAATCAGAATCAGAGATTCAGAGTCATAGAGTCAGAGAATCAGAGTCAGAGAATCAGAGTCATAGAGTCATGGAAGCTTAGAGTCATAGAATCAGAATCAGAGAATCAGTCATAGAGTCAGAGAATCAGAGTCATAGAGTCAGAGAATCAGAGTCAGAGTCAGAGAATCAGAGTCATAGAGTCATGGAAGCTTAGAGTCAAAGAATCAGAATCATAGAATCAGACTCAGAGTCAGAGAATCAGAGAATCAGAGTCATAGAATCAGAGTCATAGAGACATAGAGTCATAGAATCAGAGCCATAGAGTAATACAATCATGGAATCAGAGTCATAGAATCATAGAATCAGAGTCATAGAGACATAGAATCATAGAATCATGGAATCAGAGCCATAGAATCAGTCATAGAGTCATAGAATCAGAGAATCATAGAATCAGAGTCAGAATCAGAGTCATAGAGTCATAGAATCATAGAATCAGAGTCATAGAATCATAGAATCAGTCATAGAATCATAGAATCATGGAGGCATAGAAAAATAAAGTCACAGAATGAGAGTCACAGAGTCATAGAATCAGAATCATAGAGTCATAAGGTCATAGAGTCATAAGGTCATAGAATCATAGAGTCAGAATAATAAAGTCATAGAATGAGAGTCCTA
Organism: Colaptes auratus; assembly: GCA_015227895.2. Lineage (NCBI taxonomy): Eukaryota > Metazoa > Chordata > Aves > Piciformes > Picidae > Colaptes > Colaptes auratus. The sequence goes on along the minus strand of JAAWVA010000040.1, from coordinate 4,473,892 downwards.
GAATTGCAGTCATGGAATCCTAGAATCTGAGTCAGAGAGTCATAAGGTCATAGAATCATAGAATCAGAATCACACAATCATGGAATTCAAGAGTCAGAATCACAGAGTCATAGAATCATTGAATGGAATGGCTTAGGTTGGAAGGGACCTCAGAGATATCTACTCCAACCTCCCTGCCCTGGGCAGGGATGCCTCTCAACTAGGCTTGGCTGCTGAAGGCCTCAGAGATTCATCATTGTTATCTCTGCTAATTATAAAGGACTCTGCAGTCCACAGACCCACAGAATGGTTTTGGATTGGGAGGGACCTTGAAGATGATCTATTTCTAACCTCCCCAGCCCAGGTTGCTCAAGGCCTCCTCCAGCCTGGCCTTGAACACCTCCAGGGATGTGGCATCTACGACCTCCCTGGGCAACCTGTTCCAGTGTCTCACCACCCTCACTGGAAAGGCTTTTAACAGTGAGCTTGAGATATCTGTGGTTTGCCACCCCAAATGACTTTAGAGCAGCATTTTCTTCAGCAGGCTGTTGTGAAGTAGGTGTAGCAAATCACCAAAGCCCTGCAGCCACCAGCTCACCCTCACTGTAGAGTGAAGACGCTCCTGAGCGTCCTCTTTCCATCTCAGAGAGGTTCAGGGGCCAGAAGACGATGCTGATTCATAGGGCTGGGGAGTTTGTGGGGTGGGAGATTCCCTGAGGAGAACATCCTTGACACTGCTTTGCTTGAATCAGCACAAAGTGGAGTAGACAAAAGTGGTCAGAATACCAAGGAGGGTGCACAAGTCATCAGCCTGAAGAGGAAGCAACAGACGAATCCAGGATTAGGACTATTTACAATAACTCCATTTATAGCCACTGAGCTTGCAGCCAGGCAGGAAGCAAGATGTCCTGGGGAAGGGCTGAAGGACGAGGGGTGGAGAATCAATCACAGAATCCCAGCATGGCTGGGGCTTGGAAGGGTCCTCTGGAGATCACAGAATCATAGAATCAAGTCAGGGTTGGAAGGGACCACAAGGATCATCTGGTTCCAACCCCCCTGCCATGGGCAGGGACACCCCCCACTAGATCAGGTGGCCAGGCAGAGCCTCATCCAGCCTGCTCTCAGACACCTTTGTGTTGTGCCCCTTGACTTTGGGCACCACGGAGAAGAGTCTGGCCCCATTCTCTTGCCCTTCCCTTTAGCTCTTGCTGAGCATTGATCAGATCCCCTCCCAGGCTGTGCTTCCCTGGGCCAACAGCCCCAGGTCTCTCAGCCTTCCTCCTCAAAGAGGCTCCAGGCCCCTCAGAATCTTCAGAGCCTCTGCCACACTCTCTCCAGTAGTTTCTTCTCTCTCTATTGAACTGGGGAGTCCAGACCTGGAGCTGGTCCTCCAGATGTGGCCTGACTAGGGCAGGGCAGAGCAGAGGAGGATGAGAACCTCCCTTGCCTGCTAGCTGCTCTTTTCTTCACGTCCTGGGGACAGCAAGGGCTTTCCACCAGCACAGCTGGAGGTTTAGGCTGCTGAAAGGTGCTTAGCCCCTTGGAGCCTTTTTTTTCTCCTCCCTCATGCCCGGGGTGATGCTGCCTGGGGGTGGTGCCGGGGGTGCCAGGGCTGCCTTTTGGAGTCAGCATTTTCCGTCCCACGAGCTGTTTGCTTTCCGCAGCCGCTTCCCTCCCGCTGCTCCCAGCCCTCTGAACGTGGTCCAACAGCAACTTCCGGCTCCTCCAGCGGCCTTTCCCCCCCACGCCGGCCCAGCGCTGCCGTTCCTGGCCTCGCTTAAAAGCTGGCCCACAATGAGCCATTGTGCCAGGCTGCCCGGGGGCGGGGAGGGGGGAGGCCAAAATCCAGCTGCTGGGAAAGGGGGGATCCGTGTGCCTGCCAGCACCCAGCTGTCTCCTGGGAGCCCAGGGCCAGAGATGCTCCCCGAATGCTGCATCCCTGAGTAAGGATGCTCCCCAGAATGCGGACCTGGGGTAAGGATGTTCCCCAGAATGCTGCATCCTGGGGTAAGGATGTCCCAGAATGCTGCATCCCTGGGGTAAGGATGCTCCCCAGAATGCTGCATCCCTGGGGTAAGGATGTCCCCCAGAATGCTGCATCCTGGGGTAAGGATGTCCCCCAGAATGCTGCATCCCTGGGGTAAGGATGTCCCAGAATGCTGCATCCTGGGGTAAGGATGTCCCCAGAATGCTGCATCCCTGGGGTAGGATGTCCCCCAGAATGCTGTCTGAGGTAAGGATGCTCCCTAGAATGCTGCATCCCTGGGGTAAGGATGTCCCCAGAATGCTGCATCCCTGGGGAAGGGATGTCCCCCAGAATGCTGCATCCCTGAGGTAAGGATGTCCCCAGAATGCTGATCCTGGGGAAGGGATGTCCCCCAGAATGCTGCATCCTGGGTAAGGATGTCCCCCAGAATGCTGCATCCTGGGGAAGGGTGTCCCCCAGAATGCTGCATCCCTGGGTAAGGATGTCCCCCAGAATGCTGCATCCCTGGGGAAGGATGTCCCCCAGAATGCTGCATCCCTGAGGTAAGGATGTCCCCAGAATGCTGCATCCCTGGGGAAGGGATGTCCCCCAGAATGCTGCATCCCTGGGGAAGGGATGTCCCCCAAAAGCCTTTATCCCTTGAATGAGGATGAGCCACAAGATTCTGCATCCCTGGGATAAAGATCCTCCCCACAGTGCTGTTTGCCTGGGATAAGGATGCTCCCCCAAGTGCCACATCTCTGGTGTAAGGGTGCTCCCCAAAATGCTGTATCCCCTTCTTTACTGCAGCATCTTGGAGGCTCCCTCTCTAGAGCTATTCAAGACCCACCTGTCTGTGTTCCTGTGTGATCTGCTCTAGGGGATCCTGCTCTGGCAGGGGGGTTGGACTGGATGATCTCCCGAGGTCCCTTCCAGCCCCTAACATTCTGTGATTCTGTGATGTTTTGGGGAGAGAAGAAGACACTCACAGCCCTGACCATGCTGACCTGAGCTAGGTTCTTCCTTCAGACAGCAGGGATGTCCTAATTCCCTCTCCTTGATGGAACCGGAGTGATGAGCCTTGCTGCTTCCCGCTCCACAGCACAGCCCAGCTCTGTGCTGTTTCTCGGCTGCCTTCCCCACTCCCTTCTCCCTCTCATCCCTTCTCCTTCACCCTTCCCAGCACCCCAAACCCACCATCTCTTTCTACTCCTCCTGCTCAGGGTCACCCCTGCCCCCTCCTCTCATCTCCTCCCACTCAGCCCCTGGAAGAGGCATGGCAGGAACTCTGCCATGGATTCTCAGCTTCCATTAATGACATTTGCCAGCTGGAAATGAGGAGGGGAAGCCAGAGCCAGGCAATCCCTTGGCTCAGTGCAGACCACCAGCATGCCACCACAGACCACCGGTGAGCCCAGGGCCCTGAGCCCAATCCCAACAGCCCTGGGGCTCACAAGGAGCTGGGAGGCAGCGGCTGCGTGGGCTGGGAGGGATGGAAGGGAGAGCAAAGTGCTGCAGAGCTGAAAGCCTGGCAGAGGAAGGGGTTTCTTTTGGAGAGGGAATATTCATCTCCTCAGGGACAAAACACCCAGCTGGTGATGGCTTGGCTGTCCTCATGCCATTGGCTCTGTTTGCTAGATGAACCCAAGGAATCAGGCAGAAGGGTTTGGCAGCAGGAAAGGGGTTTGCTGCCCATCAGGCAGGGCAGGAGGGGCTGGCAGGTGCCCTGCTATGGAGGTTTATGAGGTAGAAGCTGTGACTTGTGGAGCTGTTAGGACATCTGATCTCTTGCACCCTCCCTGCCTCAGTTTCCCTGAGTGCAAACCTGTTTTCCAAGCCTTCCCTGTCTGGCTTACAAAGCCCACATGGGCACCAAGGATCCCTGTTTGGGAGCAGGATGGGATGGCTGCTCCTGCCAGCCCCACCATTGCCAAGTTCAAAGCCTTTTCCAGTTACCCACACACCTGGCTGGAACAAACCAGAGCTGCAGAACTAACCCATGCCCACATCTCTGGCAGCCTTCTCCATCTCTACCCCAAATATCTCCCAGGAGAGCAGGACAGGGGTCACTGAGAGATGTTGGCTGGGATTTCCTCAGGGGCTGAGATCCTCCATAGGGATCAGGGGCCCATGGGAAGGTTGCTGGGATTGTGTCTGAAGAGCTCAGGGCACTTCAGCCTACAAGCAGCATTTGTTGGTGGTTCTGGTTTTCCAAAGTCATCCACCTGGGTCCCCAAAATGCTCTTCTGGGAAGAGGGGGAACAGCAGAGAGAGCAGACAGCCACAAGGAGGATTAAAAATAAACCTGGGGGATCTGGGACCTTAATGATGTGCAAAAGCCAAACTCTGCACAGCATCACTTCATCCAGCTTGGGCCCATCCTGTTATTTCAGAGTCTGCTGCTGGCTCAAGGCCACTCCAAAGGGAGTCAATGGCTGCCCCTCAGTGATGGTGAAGGCAGCTGGAGGCACCACATCCCCACCCCTGAGTGAAGGTGACCCTTTCTGGCTTGGTTTAGAGGCGTTTTACAGCCCTCTGCAGGAGCACCGTCGACATCTGCTTCCAATTCTCCTGTCAGCTCCTGCTCCTCTCCCAGTGCCCCCCACCCCCAACCCAACCCCTTCTCCAACCCCCTCCTTCTCCCTGCTCTGGGCAAGCAGAAAGTTCTTGTAGGAGCAGAGCTCCCTATAAATCACCAGGCTCTGCATCACTGGGGGCTCATTTTTCATCATGAAGCCACCAAAAAAAACCAGCAAATGGGGGAAGAGTCACTCTCAGCACAGAGCTGGCACAACCTGGCTTTGGCTCTTCCCTCCCCCCCATGAGAACCAGCCCCCAGCCTGGCACAGGGGGAATGTGTCTGTTATTTTCCCCTCCCTCCTCTATCTCACCCCCCCCCCCAGTTTGTGGAGGTCCTGTTGCTTCTGTGAGGTCCACACAGCAGTTTTCATGCCAGATCCAACCCTGCCGATAAAAACAGTGTTGAGGCCTCATGCCAGCCAGGGAAAGAGGAGAAAGAGGGGGTGAGATGCTCAGTAAATAAATAAAGGCAGGGAAAGGCACTCCTGGGCTGCTGGAGGGCTTGAGGATCAAGGAACTGATGGCTGCTGTGGATATTCCAATCATGGAATCACAGAAGTGGTTTAGTGTGAAAAAAACCCTTCAAGATCATCCAATCCAAC
>JAAWVA010000040.1:4374117-4468755 GCA_015227895.2 Colaptes auratus | reverse complement strand
ACTGTAGAGAAGGACAAAGACTCTGATTCTTGATTCCTGATTCTATGATTCCATGATTCTATGATTCCATGATTCTATGACTCTGATTCTATGATTCTATGACTCCATGACTATATGACTATGATTCTATGATTCTGTGACTCTGATTCTATGATTCTATGACTCTGTGACTCTATGATTCCATGACTCTATGATTCTATGATTCCATGACTCTGATTCTATGATTCTGTGACTCTATAACTCTATGATTCTATGACTCTATGATTCTATGACTCTGATTCTATGATTCTATGACTCTGTGACTCTATGATTCCATGACTCTATGATTCTATGATTCCATGACTCTGATTCTGATTCTATGACTCTATGACTCTATGATTCCATGACTCTGATTCTATGACTCTATGATTCTATGACTGATTATGATTCTATGATTCTATGACTATGTCTCTCTGACTCTATGATTCTATAACTATGATTCTATAACTCTATGATTCTATGACTCTGATTCTATGACTCTATGATTCTATGATTATGATTCTATGACTCTATGACAATGATTCTATGATTCTATGACTATGTCTCTCTGATTCTATGATTCTATAACTGTGATTCTATGATTCTATAACTCTATGATTCTATGACTCTAGGATTCTATGACTCTAGGATTCTGTGACTCTAGGATTCTATGACTCTATCATTTCATGGTTTCCCCCAGCGTTCAGCTCTTGCACCCTACCCTTAGAGGCACAGACCTCGCGCCCAGAGGGCTGCTCAGTGAAGCCCGCCTGACCTCTCCCCGCAGTATCCACCTTCCCCTTGACGCTCCTCCTCACCCCTCCCCTAGGTGGCCAGGCGATGGGGCAAGAGGAAAAACAAGCCCAAGATGAACTACGAGAAGCTGAGCCGCGGGCTGCGCTACTACTACGACAAGAACATCATCCACAAGACGGCCGGCAAGCGCTACGTCTACCGCTTCGTCTGCGACCTGCAGAGCCTGCTGGGCTACACCCCCGAGGAGCTCCACGCCATGCTGGACGTCAAGCCAGACGCCGACGAGTGAAGGTGGCCAGGCTGATGGAGGAGCCACTGGCTGGGACTTGTTCTGTTTGGTTCTTTTCTTCGGTTGCTGTTTTTATTCTCGCTGTAATATTTTCTTGGGTGTTGTTTCGGTTGAGTTTGTTTGCCAAGAGCGACTCCGAGTCGATGCTTTGAGGACGGAGGGGGAGAGAGATTGAGAGAGAGAGAGAGAGTGTGGTGGAAAAGGCAAACTTTGGGCCAGAAGCTGAGAAGTTTGGTTTGCAGAAAGATGAGCTTTGTCATTTGTATTTGAGGGGTTTCTTTTCTGAGGGGGAGGGGAGGGAGGGAGGGGAGGTGAAATTCTGGGGGTTTAAGCAAGCCGGAACGATGTAGCTCACTTCAAAACCAAACCCCTCCCCGGCCCCTTTGCCCTCGGAGCTGAAAACCCAGCCAGGCATCCCTTCAGGGCTCAAACCCGTGCAGGAAATGATATTCCCTAGGAGTTGAGGATTTCCAACCTCTACTGGGAAGCAGGGGAGGGGGAAAAAAAGACAACAAAAACAAGAGGAGGGGTAGAGGGGGGGGGGAGAAATATTCCTGCTTCAGGGAGGGGCAATATAGGACAGAACCAAGAACTCATTGTCGTTCTTGTTCCGTGGCCTTGCTGTTGGCTTCTCTACGCGAGGCAGACTTCTGGGTGTTTTTTTTTTTGGCTGGGAGGGATCAAGGTTTGTTTTTTTTTTTACTTTTTTTTTGGGGGGGGGGGAGGGGTGTTAAGAGATTTTTATTTTATTAAATTTTGTGCCAGTAATTTTTTTTAACTGTTTTTTTTTGGTTGTTTTTTAACCGTTGTTTTTCCATAGTCTTAAGCTCTAAGATGGTCTCAGTATTGCAATAGCGTGTGCGTGTGTGTGTGAGTGTGTGTTCGTTTACCTGCTATGCCAGCAGAGAGGTTTTATGGCAGTGAGGAGGGAGAAGAGGAGAAGGAAGGAGTGTTATCTAGACCCTGCTGGAGAGGTGCAGAGCTCAGCAGCTCAGCATCTCCCGACTCAGGTGTGAAGGAAAATTCCCTCCAAAGGTGGCTCCTGGTGACGCTTGGCTGGGTCGTTCCACTCTTGCTCCCAGCCCCGCCGCGCTCTTTCCTCGGCTGTTTGCTGATGAAGCTGGTTGAAATTCCCACCTTTTTTTTTTGGGGGGGTGTGCTTTTCTGCCTTTTGAGGGTGTGAAACCAACCAGGATATGTGGGCAAAACATCTTTTTTTTTTTGCCTGTTCCAACTCACTTGGGGTCGTTGGTTTTCATTGGCCCCAGGAATGCTTTGGTGCTTTCAGGGAATGTGCTTTATGTTGAAGAGGGAAAAGGAGGAATTCATGGAGTCATAGAGCCATTGAATCATGGAACCATCCAGCTGTAGGATTGTTCCATCAGAGAGTCATCAAATCAAATCAAATCACAGAATCATCAAATCATAGAATCATTCCCATGCTTTCAAAGTGGTAAATGGAAGCAATTTGTTGACTAGGGGGGGGGGGGGGGGGGGAGAAATCAGGAAAACATTGAAAAACCAAAGGGAAATGGTTTTTTCCTTCCTCTTTTGACCAGCTCTATCTTTATTGCCATGTGTGTAAACCACACAGGGAGGAAATTGTCCTTGCAAATGGCTTCTTTACTACTCTGTGTAAGCCCAGCCCTGCAAACTGGGGTGTGATTAACATGAAGCATATGACTGGTGTCACTGGGGTGAGCGAGAGGTCTCCTGTGCTTGCCCAAAATGGGATCAGGATCAATCCCAGGGGGAGCTGCTCCATCTCTCCTCTGAACCTTTTGCATCTGGGGCGGCTCCTGCTGCACTGAGCACTTCCTGGGATGCTCTGTGGCTGATGATGTCTTCAGGGTGGGCTCAGGGGGAGTTAGAGGATGGGGTGGTGAGCAGTTCCTTATGTTGACACAGCCCTGAAGCTGGATCCATGTGGATCCAGCTGCCCAGTTGGGGTCTTTCAGCCCTGAGACCCACCAGGTGTTTTCTTTTTTAAAGACAGTATTAAGCATTTGAACCAAAAGTAGCTTCTTTTTGTGTCGTTTGTCTGTCTTGTCTGTGTGGTTTAGGTGGTTGAGTTCCTTTCAGAGGCACTGTGAGACAGTGTGGGAGGTGGGGAGAAGACCTCCCAGGGATGCTGTCTGGGTGATGCCTGCCTGATCTGGTTGGACTGGATGATCTTAAAGATCTTTTCCAACTGAAAGGATTCCCTTTATCAGGTCAGCAACACAGGACTGCATGCAGAGGCAAAATATTGGGCATGTAACCCCTGTGCACAGGGGACAGCGTTGGATGGAAGCTGAACCCTGGGGTGAAGTGGTCCTCAGAGGAGCTGGGCTCCACTTCTTCCAGGGCACCTCTGTATCCCTCTAGCTGGTCATTTGGGGGCAAGTCAGCCCCAGAACTACTGCATTCTTAAATAGGTGATGATGGAGGGGAGAGGAGTGGACTAAGAAGGAGCTCCAGCCAAAGGGAGATGGAGGAGATGGTGTCTGGGGTGAGGGAGGTTCTTAGTTGGGCTGTTAGCTCATGGCACTGGGGCTGTCTGTCATCCCAGTGAGCATATGGAAAGAAAGAGTGGGCTGGAATGGAAGGAAAAGGGGATGAAAGGAAGGTGAAAGAAGCATGCACCAAAGGAGGACAGGGACACTGCCCACTGGAGAGTTAAACTTCAGCTCAGCTCCTCGGGCAGACAGGGAGAAAGCAGCTTGGAGGAGCTGGAGAGAGGAAAGGAAAATGGATCGCGGATGAAGCTCCCCTCGCCAGCGAGGCACCAGGGCTGAGCAGGGTAAGAAGGGAGTTAGGCAAGATGTGACAGCACAGAAATGTGCAGGGGAGGAGGAGCTGAAGAGCTTCTCAGCAGGACATGCTGTCTGGGCTGGAATTTTTACAGTCAGATGGGGTTTGCCAGGCATTCAGGGTTGCTGTCCTACTTGCAGCTGCAAAGTGCCCTTAGCTTACCCTCCACAGGCTACTTCTAGTAGTACTTTGATGAATCCCCCTTACAACCTCAGAAGAGGGTGCTGCCAGGAGGCCAGGCACCTCGTTTCCTACCACTCTGTGCCCCAGGACATGCCTCCTGCTTTGCTCAGATGCTCCCCTGCAGCTAAAGTGCCTTTTTCAAGCAGAACACAGGGACAAACCTTCCCTCCCAATGGAAGGAACCACAGATTCGGGTACCACCCCATCCCTCTGCCAGGCTAAGTCCCTCATCTGATCCTCCAGGCTTACTTCTTCCCAGTTTCCAAGCCAAACCTGGGTGTTCCCAGTGATTTGGGGAAGGTGGTTTAAAGGTTAGAAAGGGCAAGGTGTGGGAAGCAGCTCAGATTTTTGGAAGTAGCCCCTGGCCGGAGCTTCTCCATCCCTTCTCCTGGCTGTTTGCCAGCCCAGCTTGCAGCCTGTGTGTGAGTAGAGCAGGAAAAGGTCACTCCAAGGGACAGCAGATTCCTCACCTTCTATTTTCCTCTTAATTTTTATTCCCAACCTAGAGACCATCCTGGAGAGGGCTGTGTGCTGTTTATACACTGGAAAATTGCAGATTTGCTTTTGTTTCTCTTTATTTCTTCCTGCTTTTTAATTGCTTGTTGGCTTCTGGTGAGGGACATGCTGGACCCCAAACCCTCTGACCTCCTCCTCTTCCAGGCTGTGGCAATTTGGGTTAACTCACACCCAGAAGGATGGCTTTGGGAGGGATGATTGAGATGTCCTGGGGTTGAAGCTCGCTCCTGTGCTGGTTTCTCTGCAGGGAGCAAGCTTCCCCCTCAACAGCTACCCATGGCTTGTGGAATTGGGGTCACTGTGTCTTGTTTTGGAATGGCTCAGGTGCTTTTGGTGATCTCCTGGGGTTGAAGCTCACTCCTGTGCTGGTTTCTCTTCATGGAGCAAGCTTCCCCAACAGCTACCCATGGCTTGTGGAATTGGGTCATGTGTCTTGTTTGGAATGGCTCAGGTGCCTTTGGTGATATTTTCTAGTGGTGAAGTAGCCAGGAAGGGCATGAAAGAGAAGATAATTAAGGTTAAGCCTCCTCACATCATTCCAAACCAACATCTCTTCCAAAACAGAGGTCCCTGAGTGCTGATACATTCAGGTGCTGCAGGAAGCATCCCCATCCTCTTGCCTCTTGCTGTGCTGGAGGGGTTTTCTGCCAAGCTTTAGGGCTTAGCTGCAGAATTTGAGCTGCCTTGGCCTGCTCTGCTCTCTGGCAGGGTCTAGATAACACCTGTGAGCTGATGTCTACATTCCAAAGAGGTCGAAATAACTGAGAAGTCTATGTATGCCTATATGTTAGAATGGAATAGCTCTGCCTCAGTCACATAGAAGAGAAAAACCAACAAAAAAGGGGGGGTGGGGGTGGGGGTGGGTTGGCTTTGATTACATGTGGGATTTGGTTGTTTTGGTTTTTTTAAGATGATAATCCTAGAAGAAAGAAGAAGGAACAAAAAAACCCTTAAGAGGGAGAAAGAGAGAGAGAGTTATATTGTGCTGTTTGACTATTTTCCAACTTGTATTTTCAGATAATTTATATTTTTTAAAGAGGAGGGAGGGAAGGAGGGAGGGAAAGAGGGGGAGGAGGGAGGGGAGGGGGGAAAGACTTTAAAAGCGAAGGGGGGGGGAGAAAAAGGGGGAAAAAAGGGGGGAAAAAAAAACAGGAGAAAAAAAAACAGGAAGTAAAAAAAAACAGAGGGAAAAAAGAAACAAAACAGAGGAGAGAAGGAAAAAAAAAAAGCAGGTGCTTTTTGAACAAAACTGAGCTGAGGTAGCTTAGAGATGTAGCGATGTGTGTGGTGTGTGGTGTGTGTCTGTCCCTGTGAGTCGTGGGTTTGTTTCTGTTTTATAAAGAGGATACAAGAGGAAAAAAAAAATATAAAAAGGAGTAAAGAAAATAGAAAAGACCAAAATAAAAAAAAGGGAACAAAAAAAAAAGAAAAAAAGAAGAAAAAAAAAAAAAAAGAAAAAGAAAAAAAAAAAAAAAAGGAAAAAAAAAAAAAGTAAGAAAAAAAAAAAAGGAAGAAAAAAAAAAAGAAAGGAAAAAAAACAAAAATAAAAAAAAAAAAAGAAGAAGGAAAAAAAAAGAAGGAAAAAAAAAGAAGGAGAAAAAAAAAGGAAAAAAAAAGAAGGAAAAAAAAAGAAGGAAAAAAAGGAGAAAAAAAAAGGAAAAAAAAGAAGAAAAAAAAGAAGAAAAAAAAAATAAGAAAAAAAAATAAGATTTTAAAAAAATATTAAAAAAAAGAAGACAAAAAAAAAAGACCAAAAAAAAACCACAAACCAGAGGTAAAAAAAAAAAAAAAGAAGTCCCTCCTGCCTTGGAATTCCAAATGGAAAGGAAAGGAAGGGATGGGGGTTTTGTTTTAATTGCTGATGCTGGCACATCATTTTTGCTGGAGAGTTTTTTATATGCTGTAGCCTTATTTCATATCGTATTTTAAACCATGTGAAATTAAAAAGAGGAATAATTCATAAAAGCTGCCCTGGTGTCCTTGGGTTTTGTTGGCTCTCCTCTGCGGACTTCCAAGGAGCAAACGGTGCAAAAAAAGAACCACCCCCCACAAAGCTCCCAAAGCCCTACCAAACTCTTCTGGTTTTCGGCGTCAGCACCATAGAGTCAGAGTCAGAGAGTTGTGGAAGCTTAGAGTCAAAGGATCAGAATCAGAGAATCAGAGTCACAGAGTCAGAGAATCATAGAATCAGAGTCATAGAGTCAGAGAATCAGAGTCAGAGAATCAGAGAATCAGAGTCATAGAGTCAGAATCAGAGAATCAGAGTCATAGAGTCATGGAAGCTTAGAGTCAAAGAATCAGAGAATCAGAGTCATAGAGTCAGAGAATCAGAGTCATAGAGTCATGGAAGCTTAGAGTCAAAGAATCAGAATCAGAGTCAGAGAGTCAGAGAATCAGAGAGAGTCAGAGAATCAGAGTCATAGAGTCATGGAAGCTTAGAGTCATAGAATCAGAATCAGAGAATCAGAGTCATAGAATCATAGAATCAGAGTCATAGAGTCAGAGAATCAGAGTCAGTCAGAGAATCAGAGTCATAGAGTCATGGAAGCTTAGAGTCATAGAATCAGAATCAGAGAATCAGTCATAGAGTCAGAGAATCAGAGTCATAGAGTCAGAGAATCAGAGTCAGAGTCAGAGAATCAGAGTCATAGAGTCATGGAAGCTTAGAGTCAAAGAATCAGAATCATAGAATCAGACTCAGAGTCAGAGAATCAGAGTCATAGAATCAGAGTCAGAGAGACATAGAGTCATAGAATCAGAGCCATAGAGTAATACAATCATGGAATCAGAGTCATAGAGTCATAGAATCAGAGAATAAGAGTCATAGAATCAGAGTCATAGAGACATAGAGTCATAGAGTAATAGAATCATGGAATCAGTCATAGAATCATAGAGTCATAGAATAATAAAGTCAGAATGAGAGTCACAGAGTCATAGAATCAGAATCTTAGAGTCATAGAATAATAAAGTCACAGAATGAGAGTCACAGAGTCATAGAATCAGAATCATAGAGTCATAAGGTCATAGAATCATAGAGTCATAAGGTCATAGAATCATAGAATCAGAATCATAAGAGTCACAGAGTCATAGAATCACAGAATCAGTCATAGAGTCAGAATAATAAAGTCATAGAATGAGAGTCCTAGAATTGCAGTCATGGAATCCTAGAATCTGAGTCAGAGAGTCATAAGGTCATAGAATCATAGAATCAGAATCACACAATCATGGAATTCAAGAGTCAGAATCCTAGAGTCATCGAATCATAGAGTCATAGAATCATAGAGTCATAGAATCATAGAGTCATAGAATCATAGAGTCATAGGATCATTGAATGGAATGGCTTAGGTTGGAAGGGACCTCAGAGATATCTACTCCAACCTCCCTGCCCTGGGCAGGGATGCCTCTCAACTAGGCTTGGCTGCTGAAGGCCTCAGAGATTCATCATTGTTATCTCTGCTAATTATAAAGGACTCTGCCGTCCACAGACCCACAGAATGGTTTTGGATTGGGAGGGACCTTGAAGATGATCTATTTCTAACCTCCCCCTAGCCCAGGTTGCTCAAGGCCTCCTCCAGCCTGGCCTTGAACACCTCCAGGGATGTGGCATCTACGACCTCCCTGGGCAACCTGTTCCAGTGTCTCACCACCCTCACTGGAAAGGCTTTTAACAGTGAGCTTGAGATATCTGTGGTTTGCCACCCCAAATGACTTTTAGAGCAGCATTTTCTTCAGCAGGCTGTTGTGAAGTAGGTGTAGCAAATCACCAAAGCCCTGCAGCCACCGGCTCACCCTCACTGTAGAGTGAAGACGCTCCTGAGCGTCCTCTTTCCATCTCAGAGAGGTTCAGGGGCCAGAAGACGATGCTGATTCATAAGGCTGGGGAGTTTGTGGGGTGGGAGATTCCCTGAGGAGAACATCCTTGACACTGCTTTGCTTGAATCAGCACAAAGTGGAGTAGACAAAAGTGGTCAGAATACCAAGGAGGGTGCACAAGTCATCAGCCTGAAGAGGAAGCAACAGACGAATCCAGGATTAGGACTATTTACAATAACTCCATTTATAGCCACTGAGCTTGCAGCCAGGCAGGAAGCAAGATGTCTGGGGAAGGGCTGAAGGACGAGGGGTGGAGAATCAATCACAGAATCCCAGCATGGCTGGGGCTTGGAAGGGACCTCTGGAGATCACAGAACCATAGAATCAAGTCAGGGTTGGAAGGGACCACAAGGATCATCTGGTTCCACCCCCCCTGCCATGGGCAGGGACACCCCCCACTAGATCAGGCTGGCCAGAGCCTCATCCAGCCTGCTCTCAAACACCTTTGTGTTTGTGCCCCTTGACCTTTGGGCACCACGGAGAAGAGTCTGGCCCCATTCTCTTGCCCTTCCCTTTAGCTCTTGCTGAGCATTGATCAGATCCCCTCCCAGGCTGTGCTTCCCTGGGCCAAACAGCCCCAGGTCTCTCAGCCTTTCCTCCTCAAAGAGATGCTCCAGGCCCCTCAGAATCTTCAGAGCCTCTGCCACACTCTCTCCAGTAGTTTCATCTCTATTGAACTGGGGAGTCCAGACCTGGAGCTGGTCCTCCAGATGTGGCCTGACTAGGGCAGGGCAGAGCAGAGGAGGATGAGAACCTCCCTTGCCCGGCTAGCTGCTCTTTTCTTCACGTCCTGGGGACAGCAAGGGCTTTCCACCAGCACAGCTGGAGGTTTAGGGCTGCTGAAAGGTGCTTAGCCCCTTGGAGCCTTTTTTTTCTCCTCCCTCATGCCCGGGGTGATGCTGCCTGGGGGTGGTGCCGGGGGTGCCAGGGCTGCCTTTTGGAGTCAGCATTTTCCGTCCCACGAGCTGTTTGCTTTCCGCAGCCGCTTCCCTCCCGCTGCTCCCAGCCCTCTGAACGTGGTCCAACAGCAACTTTCCGGCTCCTCCAGCGGCCTTTCCCCCCACGCCGGCCCAGCGCTGCCGTTCCCTGGCCTCGCTTAAAAGCTGGTCCCACAATGAGCCATTGTGCCAGGCTGCCCCGGGGGCGGGGAGGGGGGAGGCCAAAATCCAGCTGCTGGGAAAGGGGGGATCCGTGTGCCTGCCAGCACCCAGCTGTCTCCTGGGGAGCCCAGGGCCAGAGATGCTCCCCAGAATGCTGCATCCCTGAGGTAAGGATGCTCCCCACAATGCTGCATCCCTGGGGTAAGGATGCTCCCCAGAATGCTGCATCCCTGGGGTAAGGATGTCCCCCAGAATGCTGCATCCCTGGGGTAAGGATGTCCCCCAGAATGCTGCATCCCTGGGGTAAGGATGTCCCCCAGAATGCTGCATCCCTGGGGTAAGGATGTCCCCCAGAATGCTGCATCCCTGGGGTAAGGATGCTCCCCAGAATGCTGCATCCCTGGGGTAAGGATGTTCCCCAAAATGGTAGATCCCTGTGGAAGGGATGTTCCCCAGAATGCTGGATTCCTGGGGAAGGGATGTCCCCCAGAATGCTGCATCCCTGGGGTAAGGATGTCCCCCAGAATGCTGCATCCCTGGGGTAAGGGTGTCCCCCAGAATGCTGCATCCCTGGGGTAAGGATGTCCCCCAGAATGCTGCATCCCTGGGGTAAGGGTGTCCCCCAGAATGCTGCATCCCTGGGGAAGGGATGTTCCCCAAAAGCCTGTATCCTTTGAATGAGGATGAGCCACAAGATCCTGCATCCCTGGGATAAAGATCCTCCCCACAGTGCTGTTTGCCTGGGATAAGGATGCTCCCCCAAGTGCCACATCTCTGGTGTAAGGGTGCTCCCCAAAATGCTGTATCCCCTTCTTTACTGCAGCATCTTGGAGGCTCCCTCTCTAGAGCTATTCAAGACCCACCTGGCTGTGTTCCTGTGTGATCTGCTCTAGGGGATCCTGCTCTGGCAGGGGGGTTGGACTGGGTGATCTCCCGAGGTCCCTTCCAGCCCCTAACATTCTGTGATTCTGCGATGTTTTGGGGAGAGAAAGAAGACACTCACAGCCCTGACCATGCTGACCTGAGCTAGGTTCTTCCTTCAGACAGCAGGGATGTCCTAATTCCCTCTCCTTGATGGAACCAGAGTGATGAGCCTTGCTGCTTCCCACTCCACAGCACAGCCCAGCTCTGTGCTGTTTCTCGGCTGCCTTCCCACACTCCCTTCTCCCTCTCATCCCCTTCTCCTTCACCCTTCCCAGCACCCCAAACCCACCATCTCTTTCTACTCCTCCTGCTCAGGGTCACCCCTGGCCCCCTCCCTCTCATCTCCTCCCACTCAGCCCCTGGAAGAGGCATGGCAGGAACTCTGCCATGGATTCTCAGCTTCCATTAATGACATTTGCCAGCTGGAAATGAGGAGGGGAAGCCAGAGCCAGGCAATCCCTTGGCTCAGTGCAGACCACCAGCATGCCCACCACAGACCACCGGTGAGCCCAGGGCCCTGAGCCCAAATCCCAACAGCCCTGGGGCTCACAAGGAGCTGGGAGCCAGCGGCTGCGTGGGCTGGGAGGGATGGAAGGGAGAGCAAAGTGCTGCAGAGCTGAAAGCCTGGCAGAGGAAGGGGTTTCTTTTGGAGAGGGGAATATTCATCCTCTCAGGGATGCAAAACACCCAGCTGGTGATGGCTTGGCTGTCCTCATGCCATTGGCTCTGTTTGCTAGATGAACCCAAGGAATCAGGCAGAAGGGTTTGGCAGCAGGAAAGGGGTTTGCTGCCCATCAGGCAGGGCAGGAGGGGCTGGCAGGTGTCCTGCTATGGAGGTTTATGAGGTAGAAGCTGTGACTTGTGGAGCTGTTGGGACATATGATCTCTTGCACCCTCCCTGCCTCAGTTTCCCTGAGTGCAAACCTGTTTTCCAAGCCTTCCCTGTCTGGCTTACAAAGCCCACATGGGCACCAAGGATCCCTGTTTGGGAGCAGGATGGGATGGCTGCTCCTGCCAGCCCCACCATTGCCAAGTTCAAAGCCTTTTCCAGTTACCCACACACCTGGCTGGAACAAACCAGAGCTGCAGAACTAACCCATGCCCACATCTCTGGCAGCCTTCTCCATCTCTACCCCAAATATCTCCCAGGAGAGCAGGACAGGGGTCACTGAGAGATGTTGGCTGGGATTTCCTCAGGGGCTGAGATCCTCCATGGGGATCAGGGTCCCGTGGGAAGGTTGCTGGGATTGTGCCTGAAGAGCTCAGGGCACTTCAGCCTACAAGCAGCATTTGCTGGTGGTTCTGGTTTTCCAAAGTCATCCACCTGGGTCCCCAAAATGCTCTTCTGGGAAGAGGGGGAACAGCAGAGAGAGCAGACAGCCACGAGGAGGATTAAAAATTAACCTGGGGGATCCGGGACCTTAATGGTGCGCAAAAGCCAAACTCTGCACAGCATCACTTCATCCAGCTTGGGCCCATCCTGTTATTTCAGAGTCTGCTGGGCTCAAGGCCACTCCAAAGGGAGTCAATGGCTGCCCCTCAGTGATGGTGAAGGCAGCTGGAGGCACCACATCCCAAGCCCTGAGTGAAGGTGACCCTTTCTGGCTTGGTTTAGAGGCGTTTTACAGCCCTCTGCAGGAGCACCGTCGACATCTGCTTCCAATTCTCCTGTCAGCTCCTGCTCCTCTCCCAGTGCCCCCCACCCCCCAACCCAAACCCCCTTCTCCAACCCCCTCCTTCTCCCTGCTCTGGGCAAGCAGAAAGTTCTTGCAGGAGCAGAGCTCACTATAAATCACCAGGCTCTGCATCACTGGGGGCTCATTTTTCATCACGAAGCCACCAAAAAAAACCAGCAAATGGGGGAAGAGTCACTCTCAGCACAGAGCTGGCACAACCTGGCTTTGGCTCTTCCCTCCCCCCCATGAGAACCAGCCCCCAGCCTGGCACAGGGGGAATGTGTCTGTTTATTTTTCCCTCCCCTCCTCTCTCTCCCCCCCCCCCCCCCAGTTTGTGGAGGTCCTGTTGCTTCTGTGAGGTCCCACACAGCAGTTTTCATGCCAGATCCAATCCCTGCCGATAAAAACAGTGTTGAGGGCCTCATGCCAGCCAGGGAAAGAGGAGAAAGAGGGGGTGAGATGCTCAGTAAATAAACAAAGGCCAGGGAAAGGCACTCCCTGGGCTGCTGGAGGGCTTGAGGATCCAAGGAACTGCTGGCTGCTGTGGATATTCCAATCATGGAATCACAGAAGTGGTTTAGTGTGAAAAAAAACCCTTCAAGATCATCCAATCCAACCACTCTCCAACTCTGCCAAGGCTGATGCTGAACCATGTCCCTCAGCACCACATCTCTGCCTCTTTTAAACCCCCCCCCAAGGATGGGGATTCAACCACCTCCCTGGGCAGCCTGTGCCAGTGCTTGAATCATAGAATTGTCAGGGTTAGAAGGGTCTTCAAGGCTCAGCCAGTTCCAACCCCCCTGCCATGGGCAGGGACACCTCACACTTCAGCAGGTTGCTCACAGCCACATCCAGCCTGGCTGCAAACACCTCCAGGCAGGAGGCTTCCACCATCTCCCTGGGCAACCTGTGCCAGTGTCTCACCACCCTCATGGGGAACAACTTCTTCCTAACATCCAATCTGAATCTGCCCATTTCTAGTTTTGTTCCTTGCCCCCAGTCCTATCACTATCTGACACCCTCAGAAGTCCCTCCCCAGCTTTCTTATAGCCCCCTTCAGATACTGGAAGGCCACAATGAGGTCTCCTGGGAGCCTTCTCTTCTCCAGCCTGAACAGCCCCAACTCCTTCAGTCTGTCCTCATAGCAGAGGTGCTCCAGCCCTCTGCTCATCCTAGTGGCCCTTGAGAACCTTTTCAGTGAAGAAGTTTCTTTTAATGTCCAACCTAAACCTCCCCTGGGAGAGTTGGCAAGAGGCAGAGACATGGTGCTGAGGGACATGGGTTAATGACCGTGTTGGTGTTAGGGGCATGGCTGGACTCAATGACTAGGACTAGGGGGAATGGACTGAAGCTGGAGGTGGGGAGATTCAGGCAAGATGTGAGGAGGAAGTTCTTCCCCATGAGAGTGGTGAAGCCCTGGAATGGGTTGTCCAGGGAGGTGGTTGAGGCCCTGTCCCTGGAGGTGTTTAAGCCCAGGCTGGATGAGGCTCTGGCCAGCCTGATCTAGTGTGAGGTGTCCCTGCCCATGGCAGGGGGGTTGGAACTAGCTGATCCTTGTGGTCCCTTCCAACCCTGACTGAAACTATGAAACCTTAGAGGTCTTTCCCAACCCAAACACTTCTCTGATTCCATGATTCTACCTTGAAAGCCTTTTCCAACAAAATGATTCTGTGATTCTGGGCAGAAGCAGCCAAGGAAGTTTTATGTGTGGGTTTAGGAATCCCCTGGCAGCTGGAGACTTCGGTTCTCCCACCACGAGGGTCAGGCTTGTAGGAGAGGAAGGGGAGGGGGCAGAAAAGAGAGTGCAGGCTGCTTCCAGAAGTTGCACATTTTAGCTCAATGAGTTTAATAAACAGTTTGGTGGATGATTCAAACTTGCTTAACCACACAAGCAGAGCTGATAGGAATCAGCCTGCTCTCGCTGCCTGGCTTTGCACGCAGCTGCAGGCTGCTCCTCACGCCCCGTGTGCACGTGTGGAGATGACCCAGGGCCTGGATTAGTCCAGGAGAGCAGACAGAAGGAGGATTGAATGAATTTAACCCCAAATCTTGTCTTGGCCACGAGAAAAATGAGCTGATTTTACCCTGACCACCACCGAAATGCATGGGAGGAGAAGCAGCATGGAGCTTGTGATGGTACTCCAGCCCTGCTTGGCACGAGGACCTAAATCCTTCTCTGTGAGCAGATCCCTCCTGTATTTAGATGATCTTTAGATGACCCATTGACCCATTGATAGTTTTTCTCAGGCATTCCTTTTACCATAGAGCTCTTCATGCTGGGCTGATGTAGCTACAGAAATAAACAGAAGTTGCTGGTGGTGGGTAAAAAAGGTTTGTGGTTTTTGACTGACCGACTTCTGTGCAGTCAGCTTCCAGATGCTTTGAGGGGGAGGCTCTTTGGAGGGCTCTGGTGACATCAGCTGGGAGAAGCAGGGCTGCTTAAAGCCACTCAAAATGAAGCCCCCAGATTTAGGACATGAGTTACGAGTTACGTTCTGAGTAGGAGCTGGTGGAGCTATGGGGGAGGTCTAAGGCGTAAGAAGGGAAAAATGGTGGTGCTTCCCCATCTGCACTTCCTATGCAGGATGAAGGCAGTCTGCAAGGGCTGACATGTTCATAAAGCACTTAGTAGATATGGTTCATGTCCCAGCAGATGGTAGAAATGCTGACAAATGGAAACTCAGTTCTTGCTTTCTCTGTTTTCCCCCTCACCAAACCCTGAGAGCTGCTGGAGAATTACCCAGGCTCAGTTGTCCCCTCGCTTCCTTGTCATGTCCTAGTGGCATGGAGAGGTCCAAGCCATGCATGTCCCCATTTCTGTTGGACAAACCCTCCCTGTGAGTTTCATCTCACCCAACTGCAGCCACCCAAATTGTTGGCACAGTCTCTGACTCCTTCTTGAAGCCCCAAGGCAGGGATAGGAAGGATGGTAGGAAGCCAGCCCTGCACGTTTGGCTGAGGAGTCCCATGGTGACCTCCCATGGATGAATCCATCACCAGTAGATGTGTTTTTGGGAGCATCCCTTTGAAAACAGGCCAGGGAGGAAGCCAGCAGATCTCCACTGGGAAAAGCTAAGCCTGTAGAAGAAAAGCTGGTGGCAAATGAATGAAAGTCCAGCAAAGGAACTTGGAGCTGTGAAGATCTCAGCCTGCTAGCAGGGCTGCCTAACCTAAACCAGATTGCTGTAGGAAATAACTTGGGGACATTTCCACCACAAACTATGCACTGCTGCTGCTTGGATGAGTCCTCTCACCGTCATCCCAGTCTATTTTTTCCCCCCTCATCTTTCCCTTCCAAGCATTGTTCCAAGCCTGAAGACGCTGCCGCAGCCAGCTGGGTGCCCTGGGAAATTACTTTCCCACCACTTTCTCTCCCCTCATGAAGGACATGAGAAGAGGAGGGGGGAGAAGCAGACAAGAGGTCTGGCCCAAGTCAGCAGGAAGCAGGCAGTTGTGTGTTGTGTTACTGCTTAGGAGGACAGCTGGGAGGAGGCAGCGTTGGTTCTTCAGCCCCAGCGGCAGAGGGGCAAAGCTGGGCTTCAGCTGGTTGCTCAGGCTCTGTGTAGCAGAGCATGGGGTGGGCTGGGAGGCAAGAAGCCTGGTTTGAAAGTCAGGATGGAGAAGACAATATCCATTTGCTTTCCAGGAATGGAAGAGGAGCACAAGGGACCATGACCTCAAAGAGGGTTGAAGGGGCCAAGGCAGCCCCAGCTTGCTCTGCTCTTCCACGCCGGATACTCGGAAGAGCAGCACATGGCTCCCCTGCAGCTCCACTGCTCTGCCAGCTCCTTGGTTACTTGAGTTCCTGAGTGAAAGAAAAGCCTGGAAAGGGCATAATTGGCATTCCTGGGAAAGGCAACAATCCCCCAAGACAATTTTCTGGGATTTGGGATACACTGGGGGGTTTTCTGCTTTCCAATGATGTTCTAGGATTGAGGTTGCAGGAGGGGAAGGAAGGAATCCACACAGCCTTGCCCTGAAATCCTCACTGTGTGGGCAGAGATTGGGTAGAGTTTGGGGTTTAGCTGGAAACTAACAATTATCTGGGGGTGGAGAGGAGCTAAACTAAATCCAAACACGTTTTGGCCAGCTCTCCACAATATCCCACCAACTTTCTCTCCTGAAGGTGCTGGAGTCTGCAACCCATGGAGCTTTCCCAGCATGGCCCTGGGGGTCTTTCTTCCATCCTTCCCACATCTTGTAGCCCTTTCTGCTTGCAAACCCAAGCCCTGATGTTGCTTTTGAGAGCTGCCACCCTCAGAACTGACCAGGGGTAGGTACTAAGAGCTGCATCTTCTGAGATGAAGCTGATAATGCAACATAGATCAGATGGAAGTGGAGAGAGGTTACCCATCAGTGATGGGCAGAGGGATAAGCAAGTAAAGAAGGTGGACATTGACTGGGAAAGTAATTCAGGTATGATTTGGTTGCTGGCAGCTCCCCCAGGTCTTTAGGCAAAGCTGTGCTGATAGTTTGGGTGGCAGAAATCTCAGTCTCCAAAGACAGTGCAGCCCTGAGGATCTTTCTGGCAGGAGGAAGAGGGTGGAGGTGCAAATGGAAAAGGTTTGAGACCAAAATCACCATGAGCTTGCCAAAGGGCTTGCAATCCAGTGTGATGACTGGAGGGTTTGGTGGCCATCCAAGGCTTTGGGGAAACAAAGAGAGAATCACAGAGCCATTGAGGTTGGAAAAGACCTCTAAGATCATCAAGTCCAGCTATCAGCCCAGCATTACCATGGCCTACATAATCGTTTAACACCTCCAGGGATGGTGACTCCACCACTTCCCTGGGCAGCTTGTTCCAATGCCTGACCAAGCAATGAGGCATGAGGAGACCCAAGCAACTTGCTGAGGTGACCCAAGCAAGGGCCACGAGGATGAGCAGAGGGCTGGAGCACCTCTCCTATGAGGACAGACTGAAGGAGTTGGGGCTGTTCAGGCTGGAGAAGAGAAGGCTCCCAGGTGACCTCATTGTGGCCTTCCAGGATCTGAAGGGGGCTACAAGAAGGCTGGGGAGGGACTTCTCAGGCTATCAGGGAGTGATAGGACTAGGGGGAATGGAATGAAGCTGGAGGTGGGGAGATTCAGGCTGGAGGTGAGGAGGAAGTTCTTCCCCATGAGGGTGGTGAAGCCCTGAAATGGGTTGTCCAGGGAGCTGGTTGAGGCCCCGTCCCTGGAGGTGTTTAAGAGCAGGCTGGATGAGGCTGTGGCCAGCCTGATCTAGTGTGGGGTGTCCCTGCCCATGGCAGGGGGGTTGGAACTAGCTGATCCTTGTGGTCCCTTCCAACCCTGACTAATTCTATGATAACTTGCTGAGGTGATGCCACCAACGCACCCTGAGTGACTGAGAACAGAGTCACAGAATTATCTTGGTTGGAAGAGATCTCTAAGCTTATCAAGTAGCCCTTTAAGGTCATGAAGTTCACCTTTAAGGTGGTCAAGCAGACCTTTAAGATCATCAAGCTCCTGCACTCCTGAAGCCTTCTTATTTTACTGGGCAGGAAGAAGTCTTGGTTCCAGCAGCTGGAAGTGGGGCAACCCCGTGAGGATTCAAGGCACTTGGGGTTTTTCCCCTTGTAGGTCCAGGTGGCTGGCGTGAGGGCAGCAGGAATTCACTCTCCAAGCATCTTTCTGTCCCTCAACAGCAGCTGCCTTGGCCTGAAGCCCAGGAAAGGATTTAAACCATCAGGAACAGATGGATAAACTTCACCTCTACGTCTCTGACAGCTAAAGCTACCTGGAAGAGGAAACTTCATCTTTTAATGCTTTATTGTTTGAACATCTGTTGGAAAAGGAGTTTGGGGAGCCTGGACATTTCCTCCCAGGGCTAATCCAATTAATTTCAGCACAAGGACAGCTTTCCAACTGTGCCTGGGATTGCCATGGGCCCTTTGGCCAAGGGGAGGCTTCACCCTGAAGCCCAAACATAGGAGCTTGGAGAATCCTAACTCCAAGCTTGGTGCACATGGATTGGAGTTGCTTTCATCCCATGGCCCTGAAGATCTTCCCAGTTTTCCTGTTGCCTCCTAACATCACCCCCCCCTTGTCAGCTAGGATTTGGGAGCAGCCAGCAGCTGACTTTGTAATTTGAAAGCAAAAAGTGAAGGAACTAAAATTCTAAGGAATAAAATAAAATGAATGCAGTGAGCCTAGGGATTGGAGTCAGCTGAAAAGTGCTGGGGGGTGAGGAAAATGCTGGTCCTGGAAGTGGGTTTTTTGGATGTCCCTAGGACTTTGCTGGCAGAGATGAAAGGAGGAATATTCAGAGATTGATAGAATGGTTTGGGCTGGAATGGTCTTTAAAGATCATCCAGTTCCAACCCCCCTGCCATGGGCAGGGTCACCTCCCACTAGCCCAGGTTGCTCAAGGCCTCATCCAGCCTGGCCTTGAGCACCTCCAGGGAGGAGGCATCCCCAGCCTCCCTGGGCAACCTGTGCCAGTGTCTCCCCACCCTCAATGTCAAGAATTTCTTCCTAGTCTCCGGTCTAAATCAAGCTTCCTAATCTCCAGCCCTCCTTAAGATACAATCCACTCTCTCTCATCCCAGCACTACAAGCCCTTGTAAAAAGACCCTCCCCAGGTTTCTTGTAGCCCCCTTCAGGTACTGGAAGACTGCTCTAAGGTCTCCCTGGATTTCACATTTGTCATTGCAAACCTCTTACTACCACTCATAGAATCATAGAATCAATAAGGTTGGAAGAGACCTCAAAGATCAGCAAGTCCAACCTGTCACCCAACACCTCATGACTACTAAACCATGGCACCAAGTGCCACATCCAATCCCTTTTTGAACACCCCCAGGGATGGTGACTCCATGACCTCCCTAGGCAGCACATTCCAATTCCTCTTTCTGGGAAGAACTTTCTCCTCACCTCAAGCCTAAACTTCCCCTGGCACAGCTTGAGACTGTGTCCTCTTGTTCTGGTGCTGGCTGCCTGGGAGAAGAGACCAACCCCCAGCTGGCTACAACCTCCCTTCAGATAGTTGTAGAGAGCAAGAAGGTCTCTTCTGAGCCTCCTCTTCTCCAGGCTAAGCAACCCCAGCTCCCTCAGCCTCTCCTCACAGGGCTGTGCTCAAGACCCCTCCCCAGCCTCGCTGCCCTTCTCTGGACACCTTCAAGAGTCTCAATGTCCTCCTTAAATTGAGGGCCCCAGAACTGCACCCAGTACTCAGAGTACTCACTCCCATTCCTCCCCACGCTGCATTACCGGGCTTCTCACAAAGAAACCAGGACCTGAGCATGAAGAAATCCTCCACAGAGAGCCAAGAAAGTGGGAGGTGCCCCAGCAGCCCCCAGGTCTCTGGGTGCCCTGCCCCACTGCCCTTCTCCCACCCTCCCAGGGAGAGGACTTCAAAACGCCGGCTGGTAACGTGAACCCAGGCGCCCCCTTAGGAATGAAGGGCTTGACCAGAGCTGGTACCAAAAATTCCCCAAGTCCCTGAGCAACGTGTAAGCCCTGGGAGTCTAAACATATTCCCTGGCATTAATCATGGATAATAGAAACCAGAGCTGGCTCTTGTCCCCGCTGAGTCAACGCAACCCTTGACAACGCGTTGGGAAATACGCACGCAGGCTGAGAACGGGGCATGAAAGAAATTCCAGGCAAGGGCTTCTTTTGCTTGCTTGCTTCCCCCCCCACCCCCACCCCCTCCTTCTCTTGGTGGTGTTGTTTTTTTTTTTTGCTTTAAGTGGAATTTTGAAGTTGGAACAACATAAAGGGAGCAAAAATAGAAACAACAACCAGCAGAAACCTCAGCGATCTGCTGGTCCTGAGCCTCCCTCTCCTACCTCCCTACTTTTCCTCCCTGGCTATCCCACCCCAGTGCCTACACAAGGTTTGGCTAGGGGGAGCAGGTAGGGCCTTGGAGCAGAGAAAAGCCTCCTATGAGCCACTTGTTGAGTGATTTCAGGGCATCTTGGTGCAGGGGGGGTGGAGATGGCTTCAGAGCTGCGCCACCCTGCAAGACCACCACGAGCCCCACAGTGAGCTGGAATTTTGGCACTGGAAAACTTGAAAAGGAGTAGAAATAGAAACAACAGCAGCAGCAATCTCAGTGGTCTGCTGGCCCTGAATTCCCCTCCTTTTTCCCTTCTTCAACCTCTCTCCTCTTCAACCTCCCTTTTCCTCTACCTCCCTCCCCGCCCATCCCATCCCACCCTCTATGTGAGCTTTGGCAGAAGGAACCTCCAGCTCAACATTCTTGGGTCCAGGGCATGAAGCTGACCAGCACCAGTGGAAAGCATGGTGGAATGGGTTAAAAGACCATGGCATCCCTTTTTGCCAGGGCAGGAGGAGCCAGTTTTTGTCCCTCCTGGTATTTTCAGCGGCTCCTGCCCTTGGGCAGCTCATCCTTACCAGAAATTTTGGTGACAATGCATCTTCCATGGGGTCATTTCCTCTGGGGCAGGCTCCTGCTGGCCACAGCAACACTGTGGGCTTCTGTTTAACATCTGGTCCTACTGCTACCCCTGGCCTTTTGGGTCACAGGCTCTGCTCAACTCATCTCCCCTTTCACCCTGGTGGGGACAAGGCGAGGGAGCATCGTTCCCACCCCACCTCTGCCAGTCACAGCCTCCGTCACCCCCATGATGAGTTTTGGTGTGGGGATGAGCTCCTCACCCCCTGTGTGAGGTCATCTGTGAGGGTCACATTTGGTGGAACTGGCCTTTGACCTGCTGCTCTCAAAGAAAGCAGCTTTCCCCAGCAGATGACTCAGTCTGCTCTGGTAATGCATCAGCACTCCAGCACAGAGCTGATGTTGTCTGAGAATCCACGCTGCCTGCCTGGCATCCACACTGCCTGCCTGGCATCCACCTTTCCATCCAGAGTTTTGGCTCCAGCAACCAAAGTAATCATAAACATAGAGAAGCTCAACCTCTTAGACATCAGAGTATCTCCACTCTATCTCCCAAGAGCCTGGTGCAAACCCTGAGGTTCCTGCTTGGTGAAATGAAGGGTTTGGCTCCCTACCAGAAGTTATTCATAGAATCAATAAGGTTGGAAGAGACCTCAGAGATCATCAAGTCCAACCAGTCACCCAACACCTCATGGCTACTAAACCATGGCACTAAATGCCACATCCAATCCCCTCTTGAACACCTCCAGGGACGGTGACTCCACCACCTCCCTGGGCAGCACATTCCAATGGCTAACAACTCTCTCTGGGAAGAACTTTCTCCTCACCTCCAGCCTAAACTTCCCCTGGCACAGCTTGAGACTCTTCTTCTGGTACTTGCTACTTTCCAATAAGGTGGTTTTGGCACTGACAAGAGGGAATTTGGTCTTCAGAGGAGTCACAGAATGGCTTGGGTTGGAAGGGACCTTAGAGAACATCTACTCAAGTCACAGAGATGAAGGCTCAGCAGCAAAGCTTAGGGCCCTGGAACCTTGTTTAATGCCATCAAACCTCATCAAAATGCCAGGAAAAATATTCCCAACTGGTTTCCTAGGGCAGGTTTTCCCCTGGGTGAAATATCAGCTTCACCAGCTTGTGGACTTCACCTCCTGACTTATTTGGATGTCATCAAGTCAGGACAGACAGGTCCCCATGGCCACCTCTCTGCTTGGACAGGAGAATGGGACATCCCTGGGAAGTAAAGCACATGGTTTTGATTTCCCTCTTGATCTGCAGAGAAAAGGAAAGAGAGAAGATTTATGGCCTCACTTCTCCTCCTCCAGGAATATAAATAGCATTTATCAGGTGCTGGGCACATGGTGGCTTTTGGGGGGAATGGCAGAGAGGGATCAAAAGCAACACTGGGTTCCTCCTCCTCACCCCTTTCAACGTGTCTAATCTCTGCTCCCATCTATAAACAGCCACACCAACCTCTCCAGTTCAAACTGGAAATGCACTGGGAGAATTCACCACCTGGAAAGCTTGGAACCAACCCCCAGCTTCTGTGCATCTAGCCCCAACCCCTTATGGATCTGATGCTCTCTCTGGTTTGCCCTGGAAAGTTCAGGCTGGTGGAGAGGGTGAAGCTCCAGGTGTCCACATGAGAAGATCTCACTCCTGTGTGTGTTTTGTGGTCCTTATACCTCTAAAAATGTCCTTGGTGCAAAGGACTGGAGCTGTACAAGTGATGGGGCATCAACTATGAGCATTTATCTTCTTCTGCTCCAAGGTACTATCACATGGTCGTGAGCTCCGAGGTGACCTCACTGTGGCCTTCCAGTATCTGAAGGGGGCTACAAGAAGGCTGGAGAGGGGCTTCTCAGGCTATCAGGTAGTCATAGGACTAGGGGGAATGGAATGAAGCTGGAGGTGGGGAGATTCAGGCTGGAGGGGAGGAGGAAGTTCTTCCCCATGAGAGTGGTGAAGCCCTGGAATGGGTTGTCCAGGGAGGTGGTTGAGGCCCTGTCCCTTGAGGTGTTTAAGCCCAGGCCGGATGAGGTTGTGGCCAGGCTGATCTAGTGTAGAGTGTCCCTGCCCATGGCAGGGGGGTTGGAACTAGATGATCCTTGTGGTCCCTTCCAACTCTGACTGAAACTATGAAACAAGAGGACACAGTCTCAAGCTGTGCCAGGGGAGGTTTAGGCTGGATGTTAGGAAGAAGTTCTTCCCAGAAAGAGAGATTGGCCATTTGGAATGTGCTGCCCAGGGGAGGTGGTGGAGTCCCCATCCCTGGAGGTGTTTAGGAAGAGACTGGATGGGCTGCTTGGTGCCATGGTTTAATTGATTAGATGGTGATGGGTGATAGGTTGGACTCGATGATCTCAGAGGTCTTTTCTAACCTGGTTAATTCCTATTCCTTTCCTATTCTATTCTATTCCTATTCTATCTCCCACCATTAAAAGAGTTACAGTGCAAACAACTCAGGGCTGAATCCTCATCCATCCCCAGATGTCCACCCAGGGACACCCCAAGCAAGCCCCAGCTAACGAACCCAACCCTAGATAACATTTTCCATTCAGGATATGGCTTCCAGAAGGGCTGAGGCTAAAGCTGGGCCAGGATTAACCTCTTCAGACCACTCTCAGAGGTCACAAAGTGGTTGGATTGAGGTTGTTGCTGTTGTTGGAGATGTCAGGTCCAGGAACTAATAGAGGAGAGCTGTTTTCCAGCACTCAGTGATTCAAAACACCTTCCCCTTCCAAAGGGTTTGGGTTTGTTGGTTGGTTGGTTTGGGGTTGGGTTTCCCCCCCACCCCCCCCTGCAGATGCTTTAACTGATTTCAGGATTAAAAACCCTCAGTAAACAATGCTGCTGGACACACATTTGGAGCCCATTTCCAGGTGATATAACTCCATGCACGTCAGCAGGAATGGAAGGGAGGTTGGAAAATCAGTGTCAAGAAGGGTTGCAAAACAAACAGCTGCTGGCTTCAAGTTGCTCTCTGAAAGCAGAGTGATGAAGCAACAGCTTTTGAGCTGACTGCTGGGCTTTAACTATGTTGTTTAAATAGGGTGGGGTGTTTTTTTCTGGCCCAGGGGCTGGTGTCCTGTGGCTGGCCCATCTTGGCAGCCCTCCCTTGCGTGCCCCATGCTCTTGGCTGACTCCTCATGCTGATGCTGATGGGCACAGGGCACCTTCTGGGCTCAGAAAATAAATGAATCACAGGGTTTCAACTCCTACCCAGGGAGAGAGGCTTCTACACCCACCATGGAGTGGGCTTTTCCAGCCCCTCTCACAGAATCCCAGCACGGTGGGGGTTGGAAGGGACCTCTGGAGATCATTTACTCCAACCACCCCTGGCTAACACTCTCAGAGATGACCTTCTGGCCAACTGGGCTTAAAGGGATTTGAGCCCACTTGCAGGACTCTCCCCGAGTCCCATGGCCTCTGCAGCTGCTGCTTTGTACAGGCTCTTCCAGACTCAGTTTAGACGTTTTCCAGACTGACATTATCTCCATTCCCACCATTCCAGGTGCCCCCATCCAGCTGTTCCTGCAGTGCAAGCAGTAGCTGAACCCTGCTACCAAACCCATCCATCCACGGCAAGAGAGAAGAGCTCGGCCATGTGTTTGACATCACCTCCGAGGTTGACATGAGCCAGCAGATGCCAAATAAAAAACGCCAGCCAGCACTTTCAGCCCTGTCCATCCACCCAAGAGGTCCAAGGCATCCTCACCAACAGCTCTGGGGCTGTGCAATCTCAGGCCATCGCCCCCAACAAGCTTCCTTTGAACTCCAAACCCTTTGGGCCATGGGGCGGCCACGAGCGAGCGTTGTCTGAACATGGTTTTAATCTGCTTGGATATATTTAATGCACTGACATGCCTTAAACCAGAGGAGATCTAAGCCCTGCTTGGCAGGTGTGATGGAAAGCAGATGCTGTCCTCATTGGCTCTCTCTCTCTCTGGCTTTGGAGGGTCTGGTGGGAAATGCATGATCAGAAGCACTTGCCCGGATGTTTTGTGCCAGAGGAGCACCCAGCAAAGCTGGGCGAGCTGAAGGGGGGGAAGGGGGAAGGTGAAAAAGCACAGAAAGCAGGAAGGAAGCAAAAAGGGAAAGAGGAGATGATGGGGATGAGGCACCAGGAGAAGGCACCAAGGTGAGGGTGGTGGAACAGGCACCTTTTTGGGCTGACTTCTTGTTGAGAGCAAGCATCTGCAAGAGAAATTGGTATCTGGGGGCTGTTCTCTCCTTGGAGGCTCGTTCCCCAAAGCCAGAGCCCTTCCCAGCAGTGCCAGCTTTAGGATAATTCTTCCTTAACTTGAGCATCCTCAGGTTTCTGGGTCAAAAAAAAAAGGTAACCTTACTAAAACCTGGCAAAGAGAAATGGAGAACTCCATGGACAAAGTTGTGCATTCTGCATAATTTGCTGGGGATAGGATAGGATAGGATAGGATAGGATAGGATAGGATAGGATAGGATAGGATAGGATAGGATAGGATAGGATAGACCAGACCAGACCAGACCAGACCAGACCAGACCAGACCAGACCAGACCAGGTTGGAAAAGACCTTTGAGATCATCAAGTCCAACCTATCACCCAACACCATCCAACCAACTAAACCATGGCACCAAGCATTCCATCAAGTCTCCTCCTAAACACCTCCAGTGATGGCAGCTCCACCACCTCCCTGGGCAGCACATTCCAATGGCCAATCTCTCTTTTTAGGAAGAACTTCTTCCTCACCTCCAGCCTAAACCTCCCCTGGTGCAGCTTGAGACTGTGTCCTCTTGTTCTGGTGCTGGGTGCCTGGGAGAAGAGACCAACCCTCCACCTGGCTACAACCTCCCTTCAGGGAGTTGTAAAGGTCTCCCCTGAGCCTCCTCTTCCCCAGGCTAAGCAACCCCAGCTCCCTCAGCCTCTCCTCATAAATGCCTTTCAGGGCAGCCATGGAGCCAACTTCCATTTCTACCCCCAAGTCTTTCCCCAACCCCAGTGAATTATCCCTGATTTGTCCCACCAGGAGACCCAGATTATGGCCTGGAAAGGAGCAGATCCAGCCCCTGCAAAGGTGGCCAAGGAAGATCTCAGCTCCTTTTTCCTGGCACTCCCACAGCTGCTGTTGTCTCTGCAGCAAGGCTGTGTGATCTATTAAGCACCTCAAATAAGGATTTAATTTAGTTTTAATAAGACAGTTTGGGAGATGTTAATGAAATTGAGTTATTAAAAGCACATGGACTGGGCTGGGCTAATTCATTTCCTTGTTTTTATTAAGTCCATTAAAAAATAAGGGAAGAGAGGAATGGGAGAGGGGGTGGGAAGCTGCCTTTAGATGCAGAAACTCATCCAAGGATCTGCTTTTTCCTTTGCACCCTGGGAGATGAACAAATCCCAACCAACCAAGCAAGCTTGGGAGGGAACAAATGCCAACAAACCAAGCACCCTGGGAGATGAACAGATCCCAGCAGACCAAGCACACTGGGAAGTGAGCAAATGCCCACAAACCATCCAGGTAAGCTCAAATCCTCCCAGGCTCAACAAGATTTGGCTTAAGGATGAAGCCAACCCGATGAATCCTCTCAAGATTCAGTATCCAACCCTCGAATCCAAGATTTCCTCTCATCTCCATCCCTTCTGCTGCTTCTGGATTATTGATGGGAGAGATGCTGGAGTGATGCAGCCCAGGCAGTGCTCCCAACCAGCCAGGAAAAGTGCAGGAATGCACCTTTCTATCATCTTGCCTAATCAGATTTGTCCTCCCTCAGGCAAAAATGCTGCTGGGAATCTCTTTAGCTGAAGGGATTGTCAGGGGTGATCTGGTTAAGCTGAAGAAAAACTCCCACGTGCTTTAAAAATGACAAATATTGTATTAGCTGGAAGTGTAAGCAGCTGGAATTAGCTTAGCAGCCCTGAGTGAAGAGATTCAGAAGCTTTGGAGGGTAACAGTGCAGTGGTGAGACAATCTGAATCGACCTGTGGAGGAAACAGCCCCAATGAACCTATTCTTTACAGCCAGGCTGTGCAAATCTATCTCCTAGATCTGGATGAGGAACCTACCAAGCTTTTATCCCATCTCTATGCAAGCCACAGGGCAATTCAGGGCATCATGGAATGGAGTGGAATGGAATGGAGTGGAATGGAATGGAGTGGAATGGAATGGAGTGGAATGGAATGGACACCAGACCAGACCAGGTTGGGAAGAGATCTTTGAGATCATCAGGTTCAACCTATCATCCCACACCATCTCATCAATTAAACCAAGGCACCAAGCACCCCATCAAGTCTCCTCCTAAACACCTCCAGTGATGGTGACTCCATCATCTCCCTGGGTGTAGAGCAAGGCAGCAACCAAGCAGCCTGGCCGTGGGGCATGACGGCAGCCAAGCAGCCTGGTTCTGGTGAGAGCCACCAGCCTGGACCAGACAGACAGAATTAAGGTGGCCTTCTCAACTCCACTTTGAAGGTTAAGCAGGCCTTCAGGCCATGGAGAAGCATTTTTTGCCCTTGTAACACCCTGCCTCAGTTTCCCCAGCTGTAAAAGGGGTGGCTTCACATGAGCAGGGTCACGTTGTGCAGGCTCCGTGAACCCAGCTGTGACTTGGGGACGTTCTGGAGGTCTCATGCCATCTCCTTCCTTCCAGCTTGCCTGCACAACAAAGCAGGCTGTGTCCTCTCTTCCTCCACCCCACGCTGGGGCCTGGGCTCTGATAAAAGCTGCTGAGTTTACAAACAGGGAGGCTCTGGTTTCCTGAGTCACAGCGGCGAGGCGAGGGCAGCGCGTGGGAGGCTGCGACGTGGCTTTGTGCAGGCGCCGGCCTGGGATGTGCAGTGAGATGGACCTGGAAGCCGGGCAGCTCCAAGGCCCTCGGGTCAGCAAAGAGGAATGGGAGCCCATGGGTGTTATGGCCACAGAGTTGAGGTTTGTTTCTTCTTCATCTGAAAGGCTGAGGGAAGGCGAAACCTGTGTGTCCCAGGTCTCTCCCCAGGCAGCTCAAACCTTGCTGGCTCCGTGTGGTGAGGACATAGCACGTGGTGCCACCTCCCCCCCCAACAGCCCTGATGGTTGCAAAGCACTTTGAAACGGCTTCAACAGCTTCAGAGCACTGATTTTGGATCTGTATCTCTGTGTTCCCCTGGGATCCAGGGCATCCAACCAAAGATGTCCCTGCTTACTGCAGGGGGGTTGAGCTAGATGGCCTCTGAAGGATCCTTCCAAACCAATGCACTCCATGATTCATCCTGCAGAGATATCTCAATGCCTGACCTGCACCTAGCAAGATGAATCCCACTCTTGGCAAACAACTCACTGAGAGCTTGTCCACCCTTTCATCTAGATGAACAGGAGATAAAGCAACCTGCTCTAGCTGCAGATGTCCCTGCTGACTGCAGGGGGATTGGGTTAGATGACCCTTGAAGACCCTTTCCAACCCAAACCAGTCTGTGATCCCATGCCTCCATGGGTTTCCATCATGGTACCACCCTCAGCAAAGGAAACCGGGTCTGATGACCACCAAGTGCCACTCCTACAGACTCCTTCAGGGAGAATTTCTCCTGTCACCCATCCTTCTCCCCTCCCCAAACCCCACACACAGTGATGTCAGGGACCTGAGAAATAACAAAAGCCAGGAGAATAGAATAGAATAGAATAGAATAGAATAGAATAGAATAGAATAGAATAGAATAGAATAGAATAGAATAGACCAGACCAGGTTGGAAAAGAACTTTGAGATCATCGAGTCCAACCTATCACCCAACACCATCTGATCAACTAAACCATGGCACCAAGTGCCTCATCCATTCCCTTTCTGAACACCTCCACAGATGGTTACTCCACCACCTCTCTGGGCAGCACATTCCAATGGCCAATCTCTCTTTCTATGAAGAACTTCTTCCTCACCTCCAGCCTAAACTTCCCCTGGCACAGCTTGAGACTTGTTCTGGTGCTGGTTGCCTGGCAGAAGAGACCAACCCCCACCTGGCTACAGCCTCCCTTCAGGGAGTTGTAGAGAGCAAGAAGGTCTCCCCTGAGCCTCCTCTTCTCCAGGCTAAGCAACCCCAGCTCCCTCAGCCTCTCCTCACAGGGCTCACAGCTTCATTTTGATATTAAAAATTCATTAATAGAAGCTCTATGGAATTAATTCTGGGAGCTTTTTACCTATGTTTTTTTTTTCCCCTTCCTTTTGTTACAAGAAATAAATGTGACCATTTCCAGGTGGCTTCTCCCTCCTGCCGATGAAGCCACGGGCAGCCTGGCCCTGAAAACACAAAACCCACCCCAACCCCACGGGCTGGGCTGCAGGGTAGGAAACATCTGGAAACACATTTGCCTGGCCTGCCACGGGCAGATAAAGGAGAAATGCTAAGTGACAAGCGTGTGGGCTCCGCACATCTGAGAGGCCAGCCGGAGCTGCAGGTGGGATTTCGTGGGGAGGGGAATTCTCCAGGAACAGGAAAAAAAGCAGCCAAATACTGCAGGCTGACGAGCGGCAGCGGGGAGCTGACGCACAGCTATTGTTAGCTCGTTGGGGGAGGGGGGGGAGGGGGCAGAAAACAAAACGACTTGATGAGGAGATGCTGAGGACTGACGTCCCCACCTGGACCCAGGGGTTGAGGGCTGGGCAAAGCAGCAGCAAAGATAATTATTTATACAGCCATTTGACTAATGAAAGGCTTTGAATGGGGGTTTCCTGGAGAGCTTGCTCTCCACCCAGCTTTGGCAAGGCTTAGATTAGGGTTGGGAGGGTCCTTGTTTGGCTTTGTTTAACTCCTGCTGCTGCTGGGGCTGCACCGAGTTGGGAGGGGTGGGGGTGGAATTCGGGGTGGTGGGAGGAGAATCCGTTGGATGTTTGGCCTTGTGGGTGAGCTCTGCAAACTAGGTTAGGAACGAGGGGTTAGGAACATCTCTGTTTAGGCAGAAAAATAGCAGTGGGGAAAGTGGGGGGAAATCATCCCCGGGCACAGCTCAGAGAGGGAGATGATGGAGCACATCCCCGAGGAGGAGATGCTGAGAGACCTGGGGCTCTTTAGCCTGGAAAGATAATGTTGGATGATAGGTTGGACTCGATGATCTCAAAGGTCTTTGCAACCTGGTTATTCTATTCTAAAGGAGAAGACTGAGGGGATCATCTCAGTGCATGTGAATGCCTCAAGGGTGGAGGTCATGAGGATGGGGCTGCCGGTTTTGCATTGGTGTCCAGTGATAGGACAAGGGGCAGCAGGCACAAACTGGAACCCAGGAGGCTCCATCTGAGCAGGAGGAGAGAATTCTTTGCTGTGGGGGTGCTGGAGCCCTGGAGCAGGCTGCCCAGAGAGGTTGTGGAGTCTCCTTTCCTGGAGAGATTCAATACCCTGCCTGGCCATTGTGATCCTGGGCAGCCTACTGTGGGTGCCCCTGCTTTAGGAGTAGGAGTGGACTGGGTGATCTCCCTTCCAATCCCCTCCATTCTATGACTGAATCTAAGAATGGGCAACTCTTCTGCCCACCCTGCTGATCACAACCGATTCAGAGCAAACCCAAGAGTTGAATTTCCTCCTTTTGGGGATTTCACCTTCTTTCTGGCATGACCAAACCAATTTTCCTGATGCCTTGGCTCTCCCTCCGCCAGGACACCATCATGGTGATGTCTGGGGAACCCTCATCCATCCACCCACCCAAGCAAAAGCCACTGAAATTGAATCATAGAATCAATAAGGGTGGAACAGACCTCAAAGATCATCAAGTCCAACCTGTCACCCAACACCTCATCACTACTAAACCATGGCACCAAGTGCCACATCCAATCCCCTCTTGAACACCTCCAGGGATGGGGACTCCACCACCTCCCTGGGCAGCACATCTCAATGGCCAATTCTCTTTCTGTGAGGAACTTTCTCCTCACCTCAAGCCTAAACTTCCCCTGGCACAGCTTGAGACTGTGTCCTCTTGTTCTGGTGCTGCTTGCCTGGGAGAAGAGACCAACCCCCACATGGCTACAACCTCCCTTCAGGGAGTTGCAGAGAGCAGTAAGGTCTCCTCTGAGCCTCCTCTTCTCCAGGCTAAGCAACCCCAGCTCCCTCAGCCTCTCCTCACAGGGCTGTGCTCCAGACCCCTCCCCAGCCTCGTTGCCCTTCTCTGGACACATTCAAGAGTCTCAATGTCCTTCTTAATTTGAGGGCCTTAATTTGGGCTGAGGACCTCACATTTCTTTGGCACTTTTTCTCATTGAACATTGATTTAACTTTTTTTTCTCATCCCAGAATGAATCCCTTCAGCAGAGAGAACCCAACCCCCATCCTGTTGTGGTCCAGCTCAGAGGTCACTGGCTCGGGGGGGGGTGGGGAAATGCCTGCAGGCTCTCAGCACCACCCATGGTGGAGGTCCTGTGCCAACGTTGTTCATTTACCTCCCAAGACAATAAAAGGTTTTTTGGGCAAAAGGTCTCTTGCTGCAATAAACTGTTTCACACACCACACCAGGATGGAGAGGAGAGATTACTTTTAGCTCTTTTCTACTACAGCTGCACCAAGGCTGTCTACAACTACCTGAAGGGAGGTTGTAGACAGGTGGGGGTTGGTCTCTTCTCCCAGGCAACCAGCACCAGAACAAGAGGACACAGTCTCAAGCTGTGCCAGGGGAAGTTTAGGCTTGAGGTGAGGAGAAAGTTCTTCCCAGAAAGAGGAATTGGCTATTGAGATGTGCTGCCCAGGGAGGTGGTGGAGTCCCCATCCCTGGAGGTGTTCAAGAGGGGATTGGATGTGGCACTTGGAGCCATGGTTTAGTAGTCATGAGGTGTTGGGTGGCAGGTTGGACTTGATGATCTTTGAGGTCTTTTCCAACCTTGTTGATTCTATGATTCCAAGGCACAGCTGTGGCCCAGCTACTCTAGAAGAGGAGAAAAAAAGGCCTTTTGGGGCTCAAATCAAAGCCTGGGTGTTCTTTTGGGATTATGCAGCATTTCAGAGAGGTAAAAGGAGTTGAGACATCTTAGATTTTATTGCTTGGTGTTGTAGGAAGCATAACAGCAGTGAAAGGATTGGAAGGAATCTCTGGAGACCATCTACTCCCACCCCCCCTGCTAATGAGGGTTCACCAAATCAGGATGCACAGGAACACTTTGAAGCATGTTTTGAAAGTCTCCAGAGAAGAAGACTCCACAGCCTCTCTGGGCAGCCTGCTCCAGTGCTCTGTCACCCTCACAGCAAAGAAGTTCT
Source organism: Colaptes auratus (assembly GCA_015227895.2). Classification (NCBI taxonomy): domain Eukaryota; kingdom Metazoa; phylum Chordata; class Aves; order Piciformes; family Picidae; genus Colaptes; species Colaptes auratus. The sequence goes on along the minus strand of JAAWVA010000040.1, from coordinate 4,437,098 downwards.
GCTTTACGTTCGAGTGAAACCTCCTGTGTTCTGGTTCGCACCCAAATACAAGTAGGGTTTGATCCCACAGAAGGACAAACAGTGTGGGCTGCTCTCCCACTGACAGCAGCCATTTGTCCTCTGGAGTAGGTGGAAAAACCTCAGGACAAGCCAATGAAGGTTTGCAAGCTGCTGGCATGAGCCATTCACAGCAGCAGTAGGATGTCTTGCAGCTCATCTTGGCTCAACTCTTTCTCCCAAACTGGGTCCCACTCCGCTCCAACCAGCGCCAGAACAAGAGGACACAGTCTCAAGCTGTGCCAGGGAGTTTAGGCTGGAGGTGAGGAGAAAGTTCTTCCCAGAGAGAGTTGTTAGCCATTGGAATGTGCTGCCCAGGGAGGTGGTGGAGTCCCCATCCCTGGAGGTGTTCAAGAGGGGATTGGACGTGGCACTTGGAGCCATGGGTTAGTAGTGAGGAGGTGCTGGGTGACAGGTTGGACTTGATGATCTTTGAGGTCTATTCCACCCTTATTGATTCTATGATTCCAATTGGGGTTGTTCAACCTGGAGGAGGCTTCAGGGTGACCTTGTAGCTACATTTCAATACCTGATGGGGGCCTACAGGAGCTCTGGGGAGGGGCTGTTTAGAAGGGCTTGTGGTGACAGGACAAGGGGCAGTGGTTTGAAACTGGAGCAGGGAAGATTTAGGTTGGACATCAGGAGGAAGTTCTGCACACTGAGAGTGATGAAATGTTGCAATAGGTTGCCCAGAGAAGTGGTTGAGGTCCTGTCCCTGGAGACACTCCAGACCAGCCTTGCTGTGGCCCTGGGCAGCCTGCTCTCATTGGAGGTGTCCCTGCTGCCTGCAGGGGGGTTGGGCAAGATGCCCTTGGATGTTCCCTTCCAAGCCGCTGCAGTCAGTGGAGCTGTGACTCCCAAGCTGCCCTCCCTCTCTGTGCTGGGAGGATAAATGGGATTTTGGTGGAGATCTGAGGAGTGGCTGGGCTCAGCCCCGTAAACAGGAAGGTGAGGAAGCGAGGAGCGGAGCCCCGGCTCATCCAGGACGCGGGGTGCGCGCCGGGGCCGCCGGCACACAATGCCGGGCAGGAAAGGGGATTATAAATACCCAGGGTCAGGGCCGGGCTCCGGCGAACAATGGGCAGCCAAGGCCACCCTGCCGGGAGGGAACGCAGCCCAGACCCCCAGGGCTTGCAGGAGCTTGGTGTGGCTTGGATTCTGGGAGCCTTGGCTTGGCAGTCGAGCTCCCTGGTGAGGGTTCTGAGGTCGCCCTTCACCAGGAAGGGGTTCAGGTGCTTCGCCCAGTTCGCTGTGGTGCAGGGGGAGGCAGCACCCAGTTGATGTTGGATGGCATGATTGAAGACTCAAATCCTGGGTTCAGATTTGGGGCATTCACTCCAAGAAGGGCACTGAGGGGCTGGAGTGGGTCCAGAGAACGGCAACAAAGCTGGGGAAGGGTCTGGGGAGGAGCAGCTGAGGGAGCTGGGGGGCTTCAGCCTGGGGAAAAGGAGGCTGAGGGGGTGGCATGGGCTGGTGGCTGTCTTGCTTGAAGCGTTGAGTGATCCCCTGGAAGAAGTGGTGAAAGCTTTAGGCTGTGAAGGCTAAAAAATCAAGTCAAAAATTCACCTGGAAATGTAGCACTGGCCATGCAAGGGCTCCAGAAGGGATGAGGATGATGGCACAGTGAATCAGGCTGCCCAGAGAGGTTCTGGAGTCTCTTTCTCTAGAGAGAATCCTGCCTGGACATGATCCTGGGCAAGCCACTCTGGGTGAGCCTGCTGTAGCAATGGATTGGACTACATGACCCCCAGAGATCCTTTCCAAGCCCCACCATGCTGGGATTCTGTGATTCTGGAGTTGAGCCTGGAGAAAAGGAGACTGAAGGGAGACCTTCTGGCTCTCTAGAAGTCCCTGAAAGGAGGTTGGAGCCAGCTGGGGGTTGATGTCTTCTCCAAAGGAAGAAGCAATGGGACCAGAGGAAATGGCCTGAAGTGGCACCAGGGGAGGTTTAGGCTGGACATAAGGAACAATTGCTTCCCCAAACAGGTTGCCAAGGCCTGGAACAGGTTGCCTGAGGAGGTGGCCGAGTGCCCATCCCTGGAGGGGTTTCAAAGCAGTGTAGATGTGGTGCTGAGAGACACGCTTTAGTGGCGAGCTGGCAGCACCGAGTTAATGGCTGGACTTGGTGACTTTAAAGGTCTCTTCCAACCAAAGGATTTCTAGGATTCTATTAGATGTCACCACAGTTTGCCACTGAGCATCCCAGTAGCCTGGAGAGGAAGGGTCACACCTTCTCCACCCCGAGGCTTGCACAATTTCTCAAGGACACCCTCAGTCTAGCCAGGAGTTTGCACCAATGCAGTTTGAAACAGAGATGTTTCAAGGAGCTGCTCAGGAATGATGTGGACACCTTAGGTCTGGCTGGAGACAGACTTCCCTCCCTGCTCCAGCATCTCATGGGGTTATCTGTGTGATTCCTGTGGATGCAGGAGGCTGCATTGCTCCTCAGCTGTCTAAGCCACCCCTCAGAAGCCACCTCTGCTCCGTGCTAGCCTGAAGACGTCAAAGGAAGGAGAGGCATGAAGAGATAAACCTGAACCAAGGGGGATGCTGCAGCCCAGCTCAGCTTCAGCAGGGAAGGTCAGTGATAGTTGGCTGCTGAGGGTGCTGAGCACCAGGACCTCTCTTGATAATGAAAACCAGGTCAGGGCCAGCAAGAATTGCAGGAAACATCTTGGCTGCTGCTGAGCAGGAGCATGGTGACAGAGCTGGAGGGGAGCCCAGCCCCTTCCTGCACCCCAGACATGCTGTGATCCCTCGGCATGGGGATGCTCAGGAAGCTGGGAGCTGCCTCCTGCTGAGCAGCTTGTGGCTCTGATGCCTTTGTATACATCGATTTTCCATTCAGGTCCTTCAGAGAGGCATCCAAGTGTCCCCTGGGAGTTGTATTCCTCCCTGAAAGGCTTTTTTAACCCTGTGTATGGGGGAGGCATTGAGCATCGCTGATGGCAGCGTGGAGATCAATGCATTTGGTCCTGGAAATTGCCTGATTGAGGGCAGAATTCGGGCTGGGCTGATTGCCTTGCTCTCTGGGCTTTGCACCTTGACTGCTTGGCTCTGAGCTTGCCTGCAAGAACATCCCCGTGCTGAGAGCTGGGAGGTTACTGAGAGCCAAACCCCATCTCCAGTGGCCTCCTGCACGAGGTTAGCATATTGCTGCAGGCTCTTCTTAACCCTCAGCCTACAAACTGACACTTTCCCATGGTCCAAAAACAATCAGGGAGCAAGCCTGGACCTTGTAATCTGCATCTCTATGCAGCTGAGCTCGGAGCAGCCTGCCCAGATCACCCTCTGCGAGAGAAAGAAATCTCTCCCCTCATCGCTGCCCCCATTAAAGATCACATTTCCCATCTCTCCTCCTTAATGGTGTCCCCAAGGAGATGCTGCTTGCTCTTAATGCCTGGGAATTAGCTAAATGAGGGGGTTAATTTGCGAGGGGGCAGAGGATGCTGGAGGGGCAGAGATCAATTAGCGATGACAGCTTGGAAATGGCTGGGAATAACATCTCCTGACATCCTCACCTCGGGAGCATCCCTTGGGGTCCTCAAAGCAGGAGCCAAAATATCTGTGGGTCCTGAAGGACCCCCACAGGAGGTCCTTCCCTCAATATTTTAGAGGCTGAAAAATCCAATGCCACAACAGAAGAATGCCATAGGTGATACTGGAGGGCACAGCAATCAGCTTCCTACCTAGCCGGGGGGCCACCAGGCCCCCCGGCCTTTGTTGTTCACCACCACCAACACCCAGTGTGCACCAGGGGTACTCACCAGTGATGAGAGGAGGATCCCTCAGCCCAGATGGGCTCAGCTTAAGGCTCCTGCCTTTCCTGAGGGGGATTAAATAGGGGAATGTGTGGGGAGGGCCAAGTGGCCACACCTGGGGTGGGAGGAGACTCCAACAGAGCCCAGGTGCTCTGGGATTTAAGGGGAAAAAGGGGTGGGTGAGGGACTTTTTAGGGTGTCAGGTAATGATAGCCCTGGGGGGAATGGAATGAAAAAGAAATGGGTAGATTCAGATTGGATGGTAGGAAGAAGTTGTTCCCCATGAGGGTGGTGAAAGACTGGCACAGGTTGCCCAGGGAGGTGGTGGAAGCCTCATCCCTGGAGGTTTTTATGGCCAGGCTGGATGTGGCTCTGGGCAACCTGATTTAATGTGAGGAGTCCCTGCCCATGGCAGAGGGGTTGGAACTGGCTGAGCCTTGAGGTCCCTTCCAACTCCAACAATTCTATGAGTCTAAAACCATTTGGTAGTTCAGGCTGGATGTTAGGAAGAAATTCTTCCCAGCAAGAGAGATTGGCCACTGGGATGTGCTGGTCAGGGAGGTGGTGGAGTCCCCATCCCTGGAGGTGTTCAAGAGGGGATTGGATGTGGCACTTGGTGCCATGGTTTAGTCATGAGGTCTGTGGTGACAGGTTGGACTCGATGATCTTTGAGGTCTTTTCCAACCTTGGTGATTCTGTGGTCTCCAGAGGTCCCTTCCAACCTCATATCCTTCAGCTCCCCACCCTGAGCCCTAGTCTGCCCTTTTTACTGGTTTGCCAGCCCACACCAGTCCAATAGTGCTGTCCTGGCAGCCCCTGGGGCTCCATGCCCATGTCCTGGTGGCATTTGGGTGCTGGAAGCCACTTTGAGAAGCCCACACTGGAGACAGCACAGCGAGACCTGAACGTAGGAGGGGGGTGGGATCCCTCCTCTCCTTAATCACATTATGGGTGATAAAAACACTAATAACAGTGATGATGATGAATGGATGAAGAGGTGGTGGGGCCGTGCTGAGCATCCTGTAGACTACATGAGTCACTGTGCCCAGTCTCCAGTGCAAGGCAGAGATGGCAAGAGGTGAAGATGGCAAGAGGTGAAGATGGCAAGAGAGACAGCAAGAGGTGGACGTGGTGATGCCAAAGGGCACCTTTCTATGGGTTCTTCTCATCTCTGGAGGAGAAGGCAGGTGGGTGGGGAGGTTGTGTGAAGCCATAGATGAGCAAAATGGAAAGGAAGATAAGGGAGATGGGATGTCAGAAAGGAGGAGCTAGAGGAGGAGGGTGGATTTGCCAACACGCCCACTGCTTCTGGAGGAGGAACGACGTTTCCTCTGGCATCCTGGGCTGAGTCAGAGCTCTAGAGATGAGTGTGTGAGGAGGACTTGGCAACCTGCAGCTCCTCCACAGCAGGGCTTGGGGTGAGCCCTGGTGGGATCTCACGCTGACACGAAGCCCAGGATACCTTCTGGGCTCTGAGAGATGGCAAGAGGCCCAGAAGGCTTAATAAAAGCTGATGAAAAATAGGGCAAGTGCTATTCTTTCAGTGCATGCCATCCACCTCGTGCTGCTGTGCAGGCATCTTGCACTGGATTCATCATGATTAGATGAATTATCAACAGCTGCCCACACATCTGGCCACAACTCGGGCCCTGTGGTGCTGGGCACAGGGTGAAATTAAAGCAAGCCAGAGCTTTTGTCTTCCCCCAGCCCCATCACTTCTCACAAGGAAAACACTGCTCAACTCAGATTCCTTTTCACCAGGGTGAATCCCTAGGGATGTGCTTCTGGCCCAGCACCTCCCCTGGAGCTCAGCTTTTCTTCTAGTGGGGGAGGGCAGGGAATAACCCAAACCCAGATGTTGCCAAGCTCTCTGTAGGGACAAAAGCTGGTTTAAGATGCTCCCATCCTCACCCTCCTCATTTTTGGGTCACCAAGGGTTTCTTTAAGCATGGAACCCCCCAGAGAGGGTGCTTGGGGCATAAACAGACGAACACAGACACAGAAATCTTCTTCTTAATGTGCCCAGAGCTGGTCCTGCACCATGGGCTGAGGGGCTGCAGGGCAAGGTTTTACCATGGATCTCCATTTCTCCACTCTGTTATTTTTGGATTGCATTACACAGCTTCCCAGATGGAAAGCTTCATTCCCTGGGGCAGGGGGGGAGGGAGGGAGGGGGGGGGAGGGGCAATAAAATGGATTTAAATTTAAAAAAAGAGAGAAAAGAAAAGAAAAGAAAGGTCCTGACCCCATCACTAAAATAGTAACTGCATTTCTAGGGGGAGAAAATTCCTTTTATGAGGCAGGGAAGAGGAAATTTGGGACTAAGGGGGATGGAGCCAGGGGGGAAAATAGGGATCAAAAGCACTAACCCCATTTATTTAGGGGCTGTTGAAGGCTGGAAGAGAATGAGGAGGGGATATAATGACACCAGGCTTGGTTAATAAACCACTTTTCAATGTGAGGCCTGGCAAAGAAAGGCTGAAGGCAAAGCCCCTTGGTCCCCAGGACCCTCCAACCCTTCTCTGCTTGGCTGAGAAAGGTGGCAGCTCGTTGGGTTTCAGCTGATATTTAGGTTGAATTGAGCTCCTCTCTTCTTTTGAGGCTCCTAAACGATTTTCTCATGAAGGGGGAGGTCTCATGGCAGCTTGGAAGAAAACAAATGCATGAATTCACCCCTGGCCAGTGGGGATTTTCCTAAGTGCAAATTGCTGTTGGGGTTGGATGCTCTCTTCCCAACTTTCCCACCAAGAGAAAGCTGGAAATGTGTAAACATTTTGATCCTGGGGGTTTCTGTTTACTAAAGAGAAGCCTGGGTGGGGGGGGAAGAGTGGATGGAGAAGAAGGGAGAGTTTCTTTTCATCTGGATCTAGTGATGCTCCTGGGCAGAGCTCTCTGTTTGGCTGAGGGGCAGAAAGGGACTCGCCAAGGACCTTCTTTATTGAATACACTCTTTATCATTTATTCATTCAGCCCTTCTTGGGGCACTCAAACAGCAGAGCAGCTTCTCTTTTAATGGGCAAATTGCATGGGGAAACAACCTGTGCTTTGAGAAAAGGGGGCTTCTGGCAGAACAGACAAAGATTTGGAGATGAACTCAGTCTTTACAGCACCAGCTCCTCCCCTGACTCATTGTCATAGTATCACAGAATCAGTCAGGGTTGGAAGGGACCACAAGGATCAGCTAGTTCCAACCCCCCTGCCATGGGCAGGGACACCTCACACTAGAGCAGGCTGGCCACAGCCTCATCCAGCCTGGGCTTAAACACCTCCAGGGAGGGGCCTCAACCACCTCCCTGCACAACCCATTCCAGGGCTTCACCACTCTCATGGGGAAGAACTTCCTCCTCCCCTCCAGCATGAATCTCCCCACCTCCATCTTCATTCCATTCCCCCTAGTCCTATCCCTACCTGACAGCCTGAGGAGTCCCTCCCCAGCCTTCTTGTAGCCCCCTTCAGATACTGGAAGACCACAATGAGGTCACCTCGGAGCCTTCTCTTCTCCAGACTGAACAGCCCCAACTCCTTCAGTCTGTCCTCGTAGGAGAGGACAGTCAAAGCTTCCCTGGGTGTGAGACTATTTTATTGATTTACTTCATCAAAATCCTAATGAGCTCCCAAATCCCCCAACAAAGGTGAAATATGGTTGCTGGCCATGTTTTCTGCCATCCAGGAGAGGAAGGTGTGCCCCCACGCCGTGCCTCAGTTTCCCTGTTCATAGAATTATAGAATCAATAAGGTTGGAAAAGACCTCAGAGGTCATCAAGTCCAACCATTGCTACAAACAAGGGTTCTTTCACCCTTGCAAAGCTCATTGTGACTTTGCCACCCTGTGAAAAATTGCTGCAGCCAAAGGCTTTGATCTGCCAACAGATTGAAATCCCCCCAAATAATCTTAGAATCAGAGAATCAACCAGGTTGGAAAAGACCTCAGAGGTCATCGAGTCCAACTTATTACCTAGCACCTAACACCTCCTGACAACTAAACCATGGCTCCAAGTGCCACATCCAGGCCTTTCTTGAACACCTCCAGGGATGGGGACTCCACCACCTCCCTGGGCAGCACATCCCAATGGCCAATTACTCTTTCTGGGAAGAACTTTCTCCTCACCTCCAGCCTAAACTTCCCTGGTGCAGCTTGAGACTGTGTCCTCTTGTTCTGGTTGCCTGGGAGAAGAGATCAACCCCCACCTGTCTACAACCTCCCGTCAGGTAGTTGTAGAGAGCAAGAAGGTCTCCCCTGAGCCTCCTCTTCTCCAGGCTAAACACCCCCAGCTCCCTCAGCCTCTCCTCTCAGAGCTGTGCTCCAGACCTCTCCCCAGCCTCGTTGCTTATTGCAGCAGCTGGGCCAGGAGCTCTTGAATCTTCAACTCCACCCTCAGCTCCTTCTGAGAGATTTGCATCAGTCTGCAGGTTTCTGTGGGGAAGATTCTCCATCTCTATGTGAAAGCAAGGGCTTGAAGCCCATCAAGCCATCTTCTGCTCCACCTGAATCATCCCCCACGTTTCTTCACCACCTAGCTGCAGGAGCACCGAGCCAGCCACCAACCCCAGCCTTGCCTCTTGCGGTTCCTTGCTCGCTGCACCTCTTTCTTTTGCTTTGCCTGTCCCAGGGTCCTCCCTTGCTATTCAGCCCTTTATCTTGATTTCTGCGCTTCTGGGCAAAGCATCTGCAAAACAAAGGCCAGAAAACGAAAAACAAACCCTCCTGCCTTTCAAAAAGGAGCTGTTACCAACCTGACCTGCAAGCAGAAACGAGCAGCGGAGCTCTTCTCACATCTACCCGAAACCGATCTCTCTCACACAGCTCTGAGTCACCACACTGTTTGCCTCAGGTTGCTTGGGTTGTTGGGGTTTTTGTGTGTGTGTGTGTGTCTTTTGGGTCTGCACTCAAGATCTCACTCACTTTTGGGTGACACTCAAGATCTCAGCACGAGAGGAGCTGTGGAAATCTCTCTGCTGCATCTCCAGTGTTCACTTTTCAGGGCGTTGTGATGCTCTGAACCACCAACCTGCCTCGTTGTGTGGGGGGCACTCGATCCTACAGCCTTCTCTGCCTGACTGCTGAGCATCAGTGGCAGCATGGACCAGCCTGATGACAAATGTGGGTCCCTTACTGCCTCCTCAAGAGGCACATTTGAGCTGAGCATGAGCTGAGCCCTTCTGACAAGTTTCAGTTTGCAGTGGTAGAAACTGGGGGGGGGTTAACCAGGTGTTGGATGGAAGAAGCTGTCTAAAAGAAGCCCCAGATGCTTCTTTTCCAGCTCAGTCTGAGCAGCTTCATCCAATGAGCTCTTTCTCTGCTTTTCCCTCTTTTTCATTCTTTTCCCCTCTTTTCCTTTCCCCCTTCCCCCCATTAGAAACCTACCTGCAAGGTGGTTTTGTGGCAGCTGAGCCTGGCTGCATGAGCCAGCTGTGGGAGGACCATCTTTCAGTCCAAGGGCATCAAACTGCTCCTAGGGCATGGGATTTTCAGAGGGAGCACTGAAAGCCACTTGGACTTGGGCAACAAAGTGCCACTTCCACGTCTGCAATGCTTCCACAGGAGCCAGGAGTGGGATTTTCTGGGAGACCTTTGCTGCCTGTAGGGCACAAGGACACTCAGTGCCATCTGAGTGAGATTCAGGCTCCTAAATCATCCAGAAACCTCAGTGCTTTGGGATCTTCATAAAATCTCTGATTTATTGGGGTGGGGTGGGGTGGGGTGGTGTATTTCTGTCCTCATGGTGGGTAAGTCCCTTTTTTCCCCTTGATCCTTCCCTGTTCTGCAAATATCTACCCAGGGTTGCATCCTAAACCATGGGAGGTGCTGGAGAAAGGAGGATGCTGGAGAAAGGAGGATGCTGGAGAAAGGGGGATGCTGGAGAAAGGGGGATGAGTTTTAGTCCTCACTTAGGTGATTTTTGTCTCTCTAGCCTTTTCCCACCCTGTGCAGCAAAATCAATCCACACATCAATGGGAAATATCCTCAATTAATAAGAAATATCTTCAGCACTGTGGTCCAGGACAGGGAGAAGATGGTGAGGAGAGAGATGTGCAGGCCACATCACTCCTGGTATTTGTCCCATGGGCTACTGTGCACCTTCCTAATGGGATCTCCTTCAGGAATCTTCATGTTGATCCTTTCCCTGCCATTGCTCAGGAGCAAAAGTGCTGCAGCAGTGGGTAGGATAGGATAGGATAGGATAGGATAGGATAGGATAGGATAGGATAGGATAGAATGGAATAGAATAGAATAGAATAGAATTGAATTGAATTGAATTGAATTGAATTGAATTGAATTGAATTGAATTGAATTGACCAGGTTGGAAGAGACCTTTGAGATCCTCAAGTCCAACCTATCACCCAACACCATCTAATCCACTAAACCATGGCACCAAGCACCCCAGCAAGTCTCCTCCTAAACACCTCCACTGCTGGCCAAGTATAAAATAATGGGGGGGAAACCACAAATCCTGCATCTAGCTATGTTTTAACACCTTGTTGTCCACAGTGTGGTTAACTATAGCCCACCTCAGCCACCCTGCACTGTGCTGGGTTGCAGAGGAGGGCAACAAAGCTGATGAAGGGCCTGGAGAATAAATCTTAGGAGGATCATAGAACCATAGAATCAACAAGGTTGGAAAAGACCTCAAAGCTCATCAAGTCCAACCTGGCACCCAACACTTCATGACTACTAGACCATGGCATCAAGTGCCACGTCCAATCCCCTCTTGAACACCTCCAGGGATGGGGACTCCACCACCTCCCTGGGCAGCACATCCCAATGGCCAACAACTCTCTCTGGGAAGAACTTTCTCCTCACCAGAGGAGCCACTGAGGGAGCTGGGGATGGTTAGTTTGGAAAAGAGGAGGCTGAGGGGAGACCTCCTTGCTCTCTGCAGCTGCCTGAAAGGACATTGTAGAGAGGCTGGTGCTGGTCTCTCTACCTCCCAGGTAATTAGTGATAGCACAGGAGGGAATGGCCTCAAGCTACAACTGGCTAGGTTCAGACTGGACATTAGGAAGAAATTTTTCCCAGCAAGAGTGGCCAGGCAGAGGAATGAGCTGCCCAGGGAGGTGGTGGAGTCCCCAACCCTGGATGTGTTTCGAGGTGGTTTGGATGTGGTGCTCAGGGTGAGCCTTGTAGAGCAGAGTTCTCAGCTGGGCTTGGTGATCCTGAAGCTCTTTTCCAACCTGAATGTTTCTGTGATTCTGTGATTTCCAAGGGTTTTTTTTCTGCCTCCTGGCTGGATGACAGTGGCTGATGGTCACCCCAGAGCTGCGATCTGGAGGAGCAAGCCTGCGGACCAGTGGGTAAAACCCAGCTGCGTGGCTCCAGCCGCTGCAAGGAGGCCATGGTGGGGTTGAGGGTCCTGTTTATTGGCAAGGTCCTGACCTCCCTCCCCCATTTATGACCCCCCCTGGGACCTCTGCATGGAAAAGGGATTTGTAACGTAACACTAACAATAACAGAGCACAGACAGCCGTGACAGGGCTGCCTGCTCCTACACGCTGCAGCTGGCTCCCCAGGATGGGCAGAGGGGTGAGGAAGGAGATGTTCAGCATGCAGGGTGGAGGGGGGTGTGTGTTTCTCCTTGAGTTATAGCTCTGCTGGATGGATCTGCTCTCCTCTTAAGCTGACTTTAAAAGGGAGGAAGCTCCTGCACGTTGAGAGGATGGGCTGTGGTGGCATGGCACAGCCAGGCCGTGGTAGATCACTCTTCTGTACTGAGTCGTATCCAAATCTGAGTGGCACAGAACTGGGAGGAGTGGTGACACCCTGGCAGGATGTGCTGCCATCACCCCAGGCCTGTCCAGGCTGGATGGTTGGGGGAGAGGAACTTCATGAAGTTCCCCTGCCCATGGCAGGGGGGTTGGAACTAGCTGATCCTTGTGGTCCCTTCCAACCCTGACTGATACTATGATACTAAGTTCAACAAGGTCCTGCCCCTGGGGAGGAATAATCTCTTGCACCAGTACAGGTGAGGGGTGACCTGCTGGGAAGCAGCTCTGTGGTGAAGGACTTGGGAGTGCTGGTGGAGAACAAGTTGCCCATGAGCCAGCAATGTGGCCTTGTGGCCAAGAAAATGAATGGTCTTCTGAGGAGCATGAAGTGTGGCCATCAAGTCAAGGGAGGTTCTTCTCCCCCTCTACTATGCCTCAGTGAACCACAGGAGGTTCCACCCATTCAAGAGGGGATTGGACGTGGCACTTGGTGCCATGGTCTAGTCATGAGGTCTGTGGTGACAGGTTGGACTGGATGATCTTTGAGGTCTCTTCCAACCTCAGTGATGCTGTGATCTGAGGATGAGGAGAAACTTCTTTGGTGTGAGGGTGATGGAATCCTGAGGCAGGCTTCCCAGAGAGGTTGCGGAGTCTCCATCTCTGGATAGATTCCAAGCCCATCTGGACACCAGTTTTCCAGTACAGTCAAATCCATCTGTGCCTCAGTTTCCCCCAGGAAAGTATCACACATGGTGGTGTGGATCCCATTCCTTCATCTCCATGTGCACCATGGCATTATTCCCACAGAATCACCAAGGTTGGAAGAGACCTCAAAGACTACCAAGCCCAACCCAGCACCACAGACCTCCTGACTATTCCTTCGCCTTCATTCCTGCATGGGAGATGCTGAATCTTGGGCAACTCAATACTTGGGCATTTTTTTTTTCCTGCCCTTTGGGGCTCTTTTCCTCCTCCAATTCAAAGGTGAATCTTTTCCCTGTGCAGTGAGTCCAGCCCAGCAGGTTGTGACAACGCTCCTCTCATGGCAAATCACCGCTGAAGGCGTCTCCGGCTCTTCCTACTTCCCCCCGGCACAGAGAGGGCCTGAAAGTTCATAAACCCTTTCTCTACAACCTCTGGGAATGAGGATGGATTTTCTGAGCCTCAGGTGCCCCAAGGTCATGTTTTCAAGTCTCGAGACCTCCACACTTCAAGAGAAAAGAAAGCTGAGGCTCCTCTGTGACGATGGCGCTCCGGGAACCGGGGCTTTTAGGAGAAACAAAGAGCGTGAGAGGCAAAAACTCACTGGGGTGAGCTGGCATGGATGGGTAGCTTCAGCAGGCTGACAGATACAGAGAAACTTCAGAGCTTTTACAGCTCTTTTATAGCTCGTTCAGGCTCCCAGCTTTCATTGAAACGGAGCCAGCTGAGGTTTCCTTTTGATCTTGAAACGCAACCGAGAGATGCTCCTCAAATGCTTCCAGGACTCTCACACCCCAGATGTGCAAAGGGCTGTGATATCTGCAGCTCCATCCCATTCACCTGCAGCTTTCCCACCTCCAGAAGCAGAATCACAGAATTATTGAGGCTGGCAAAGACCTCTGAGACCTCATCAGGTCCAGCCTTTGACCTAACACCGCCGCATCAGCTAAACCAGGCCACCAAGTGTCACATCCAAGCTTTTCTTACAGACCTCCAGTGATGGCAACCCCACCACCTCCCTGGACAGTCCACCCCAGTGCCTAATCAGCCTTCTGTGAGGAAGTGCTTCCTAATAGCCACCTAAACCTCCCCTGGCACAGCTTCATACCATGTCCTCTTGTCCTGTCACTGGTTGCCTGGGAGAAAAGCCTCACCCTGACCTGACTACAACTTCCTTTTAGGTAGTTGTAGAGAGTGATGAGGTCCCCTCTAAGCTTCCTCTTCCCCAGGCTGAGCAAGCATTTCCATCCATGCTTTTTCTCCTGCAGCAGAAGCCTACAAGGCTCTGTGATCAGCAGTCTGAGGATGGAGAACACACAGCCTCATCTCTAGCTTTTGGCTCAGCTGGATTCGGGTATGATGTCACCTGAATAACCTGTTTGTGCTTCACCAGGCTTCTCTGAAATGTTCCCCAGAGCTGCAGATAGAATAGAGTAGAGTAGAATAGAATAGAATGGAATGGAATGGAATGGAATGGAATAGAATAGAATAGAATAGAATAGAATAGAATAGAATAGAATAGAATAGAATAGAATAGAATAGAATAGAATAGAATGGAATGGAATGGAATGGAATAGAATAGAATAGACCAGGTTGGAAGGACCTTTGAGATCACCCAGCACCATCTAATCAACTCAACCATGGCACCAAGTGTCTCATCCAGACTCTTTTTAAACACCTCCAGTGATTGTGACTCCACCACCTCCACCCCCATGTCCCCTGGAGATAGAATCATAGAATCAATAAGGGTGGAAAAGACCTCAGAGATCATCCAGTCCAACCTATCACCCAACACCTCATGGCTAACTAAACCATGGCACCAAGTGCCACATCCAATCCCCTCTTGAACACCTCCAGGGATGGGGACTCCATCACCTCCCTGGGCAGCACATTCCAAGAGCCAATCTCTCTTTCTGGGAAGAACTTTCTCCTCCCCTCCAGCCTAAACCTCCCCTGGCACAGCTTGAGACTGTGTCCTCTTGTTCTGGTGCTGGTTGCCTGGGAGAAGAGGCCAACCCCCACCTGGCTACAACCTCCCTTCAGGGAGTTGTAGAGAGCAATAAGGTGTGTTGGGTTTCTGCAGAGGGTGGGCATTGATTATGAGCACAGACAAGATGAACACCAAGAAATGACAGTGGTGGAGCAGCGACCTGAGGGAAGCCAGGAGTTGGTTTCAGAGCAGCTGTGGAGGTTTTCTACCAGTAGGTCATAGTTCAACTAGAAATGGGAAGGCAGTGGGAACTGCATGGAGGAGGACAGGTGGCTTGTGAAAGGCAACTACTGTCTGCAAGGGAGGAATGAAGGAGGTGGATTCAAAACAGGTTGGCTCCAAAAGCAAAGGGAGCTGCAAATGGAAGGTTGGCCTCAGGCTCTGCATGGCCTGGGTCTCTTGGCTTTCCAAAGGCTGTGCCAGTGAAACTGGCAAGTTCCCTGCATGCAGATGGCTGTGGGGAGGGTCATGACCCTGTTGGGTGCCCAGCTAGCAGGAGAGCTTCATTTTCTTAAGCACCTCCAGAGATAAGTGAGCCAGGACCCCGAGGAGAGGCTGAGGGAGCTGGGGTTGCTTTGCCTGGAGAAGAGGAGGCTCAGGGGAGACCTTCTTGCTCTCTACAACTACCTGAAGGGAGGTTGTAGCCAGGAGGGGGTTGGTCTCTTCTCCCAGGCAAGCAGCACCAGAACAAGAGGACACAGTCTCAAGCTGCACCAGGGGCACTTGGTGCCATGGTGCCATGGTCATGAGGTCTGTGGTGACAGCTTGGACTTGATGATCTTGGAGGTCTCTTCCAGCCTGGGTCATTCTGTGACTCTGTGACCCATCTCACCAGAGCTACACATTTCCAGCATGGTGTAAGACATCTCCTTCTGTGCAACACTTCACTGCTTGAGAAAACCAGGGGCATCTGAAACCAGGGACAGGGACTGGAGACTTCAAATCCAGTGTAAAACCACAAAGGACTTTCCAGCAACAGCTGAATCACCCAGCAGAACAGTTGGGTAGGTCCTAGATGCTATAGAGCTGGGATGTGTCCCACTGGACACAGACTGAGAGGTCTTCACCTGTAGGCTGTTCAATATTTGGTGCAAAGCTTGGCTCAGCAGCTCCCAGTTGGTTGGATTTGGCAATGACGCTCAGCAGCCCCCATCCCAGGAGGACTTTTGGGGGCATGGGTATCCTCTCCCTCATCTTCCTCCCACGTGTTTCTCCCACGCTCTTTCTCTTGGCACCATCTAGTGGTTATAGAGGTGCCTCCTCAGCCTCCGGGGGTCAGAATGCCAACTCCTCCTCATCCTCCTGCCTCCAGCCCGGCTTGGCTCCTTTGGGACGCTTTGTGATGCTTTGGATCACTTATGGGATGGTTTGGGACGCCTTTGGAGTGCTTTGAAACAACTTTTGGATGCTTTAGGATGCCATTGAGGTGCTTTAGGATGCCATTGAGGTGCTTTAGGATGCCATTTAGGACTCCACAACCTCTCTGGGAAGCCTGCTCCAGGGTGACAAGCAGCCTCACAGCAAAGAAGTTTCTCCTGCTGTTCATGTGGAACCTCCTGGATTCCAGTTTGTGCCCACTATCCCTTGTCCTGTCTCTGGGCACTGCTGAGAAGACACAGCCCCATTTTCTTGCTTCCCACCCTTTAGCTCTTGCTGAGCATTTCTCAGATCCCCTCTGAGGCTGCTCTTCTCCAGGTTCAACAGCCCCAGGGCTCTCAGCCTTTCCTCCTCACAGAGATGCTCCAGGCCCCTCAGCATCTTGGTAGCCTCTCTGGACTCTCTCCAGGAGTTTCCCATCTCTCTTCAACCGGGGAGCCCAGCACTGGACAAGATACTCAGGCTGTGGCTTCACTAGGTCAGAGTAGAGAGGGAGGACTCTCCCCTGACCTGCTGCTCATACTCTTCCTCACATCCCTCAAGAGGCCATTAGCCTTCTTGTCCACAGCATCCTCTAGACTTGGAGCATTTTTGCTTTGTTGCTGCTGCTGTTCAGTGTAGGCATCTAGCCCCCCCTGATGAACCTGAAGCAGTGATGGGTGGTGGGAATGTTGGTGAGGAAAAATAAGAGAAGGCTCCGAGGTGACCTCATTGTGGCTTTCCAGGTTCTGAAGGGAGCTACAAGAAGGCTGGGGAGGGACTTCTCAGGAGATCAGGTAGTGATAGGACTAGGGGGAATGGAATGAAGCTGGAGGTGGGGAGATTCAGGCTGGAGGTGAGGAGGAAGTTCTTCCCCATGAGAGTGGTGAAGCCCTGGAATGGGTTGTCCAGGGAGCTGGTTGAGGCTCCATCCCTGGAGGTGTTTAAGAGCAGGCTGGGTGAGGCTGTGGCCAGCCTGCTCTAGTGTGGGGTGTCCCTGCCCATGGCAGGGGGGTTGGAACTAGCTGATCCTTGTAGACCCTTCCAACCCTGACTGATACTATGATTCTATGATACTATGATGTGAGTTTGGGGGTTTTTTTTAAGAGAAAAAGTGTTTTCTGCTGAATCTGAGCCAGAGCAGCACCAGTTGGGAGGGTCAGGGGGGAGGAAGGGAGATTTAGCTGTGTGTCTGCAAGGCATCAGGAGGATGCAGGCAGAGAGAGGTCCTGCAAATGATGGATTGTCTACAGGGGCTGGATCCAGGGTGATGGATGGAGGTGGCCAAGGCTGTCTGCAGGCAGGCTGTGAAAGCTTCGTGAACATTTTCATCCTGATCCCTGCACTTCACACAACCCAAAACCTGAGCTCCTGTTCCCCCTCCTGACAGGGAGAGCCAGGCAGGGAAGCATCCGGCTGGAGAGAGACCGAAGCTGCAACCCTTCTGCTCTTCCAGCGCGGAGAAGCTCTGTCTCTGGAGTCCTAAGCCGGGGCCGAGCCGCGGGTCCTGCTGGCCATCACCTCCCCAGACCTTCTTCCTTCCTCCTCCAGGCTCTCTCAGCCGGTCAGGGAAGGCCTGCTCCCATCACTTCCTATCATTCCCAAATCAAAAACAAATGTTGGGCAGCACAAGGCCTGAGTTCAGATGAGGGGAAAAGCCACAAATCTCTTGGCCGTCTGGGAGCCTTTGTTTATCGTTGCACTTAATCCCATTTTTTTCTTGGGTCTCCTGGGTTGGAGGGAAAGATAAATGAGGTGAGTCAGAAGCTCACCTGATTAACTTGGCTAATTCAGTGATTTTATTCCTTTTTATTTCCAGGGCTGAGTTGGAAGGGGAGAGGAAGGAATTTGTGTACACAGAATCCCAGCCTTGGGAAGGCAGAGGAAAAGGGGGGGGGGGGGGGGGGGGGGGGTTGGTGCTCTTTTGGGGGTTTGTTGGTTTGATTGTTGGGTTTGGGTGTTTGGGGTTTTTTTTTGTGTGGTTTTGTGTGGATCCTGTTGTTGTTGTTGTTTTCTGTTGTGGTTTGGGTTGGGCTTTGGGGTTTGTTTTAGTTAGGCTTAGTTTGGGTTTTGGATTGGGTTTTGGGTTGGGTTTTGTTTTATTTTGGTTTAGTTTGGGTTTTGTGGTTTTGTTTTATTTTGGTTTAGTTTGGGTTTTGGGTTGGGGTTTGGGTTGGGTTTTGTTTTATTTTGGTTTAGTTTGGGTTTTGGGTTGGGTTTTGTTTTATTTTGGTTTAGTTTGGGTTTTGGGTTTTGGGTTTTGTTTTAGTTTGGTTCAGTTTGGGTTTTGTGTTTTGTGTTTTGTTTTATTTTGGTTTAGTTTGGGTTTTGGGTTGGGTTTTGGTTAGGTTTTGGGTTTTGGTTTAGTTTGGTTTAGTTTGGGTTTTGGGTTGGGTTTTGGTTGGGTTTGGGTTTTGTTTTAGTTTGGTTTAGTTTGGGTTTTGGGTTGGGTTTTGGTTAGGTTTTGGGTTTTGTTTTAGTTTGGTTTAGTTTGGGTTTGGGTTGGGTTTTGGGTTTTGTTTTATTTTGGTTTAGTTTGGGGTTTGGGTTGGGTTTTGGGTTGGGGTTTGGGTTTTGTTTTAGTTTGGCTTAGTTTGGGTTTTGGGTTGGGTTTTGTTTTATTTTGGTTTAGTTTGGGTTTTGGGTTGGGTTTGTTTGGTTTGGGCTTGGGTTTGGTTTGAGCTTGGGCTGGTTTGGTTTGGTTTGGTTTGGGTTTGGTCTGGTTTGGTTTGGGTTTGGTGTGTTTTGGTTTGGGTTGGGTTTGGTCTGGCTTGGTTTGGACTAGGTCTGGTTTGGTTTGGGTTTGGTTTGGGTTTGGTTTGGGTTTGGTTTGGCTTTGGCCTTGGGTTGGGTTTGGGCTTGGGTTTGGTTTGTTTTGGGTTGGGTTTGGTCTGGTTGGGTTTGGTCTGGCTTGGTTTGGGCTTGGTCTGGTTTGGTTTGGGTTGGGTTTGGGTTTGGCTTTGGATTTGTTTTGAGTTTGGTTTGGTTATTTGGTTTGGTATGGTTTGGTTTTCTTGTTTGGTTTGGTTTTTTGATTTGGTTTGGGTTTGACTTGGTTTGATTTATGTTTGGTTGGTTTGGGTTTGGTCTGGTTTGGTTTGGATTTTTTGTACATAGTGAGGATTTCAGCACAGAAGTCCCTGAGTAAAGACCAGAGCTGTGTTGCACTTCAGCTGTGGCCAGAGCGAGCACATCGTGCTGCCATCCCCAGCTCCACGCTGCCAAGAGAGCAGCTTCCCTCACTGATGCTCATCAAATCTGGGCTGTAGGTGTCGAGCAGCCACTGCAATCCCACAGCCACCCTCTTCCCTCTGCCTTTTCTCCATTAAAAAGCTAAAAAGAGGGAATTTCACCCTGCTTTTTTGGAGGGATCAGCATGCTGGACTGCCATGCAGCACTGTGGCAAGCCCAAAGTCCTCCCCAGTGAGTTCAAGGCATGGTGTGGAGTTCCCATGGGACCTGCCTCTCAACCCAGCCAAGAAAATCCCCACATGCAGCCCAGGATGGGAGGATCCAGGACTTCTTAGGTTTTTTTCTTGTGTGAAAAGCCAGCCCTGCAACAGGCAGGCAGGAGGATGCTGCCTTCATGTCTCATTCCTGCTGCAGGATCTGAATGAGGGATGGGGAGAAAATGTGAAGGGCAGACCTGGGGACTGCCAGAAGCTTGGGTCATGGAGAGGAGAATGGCTTAACTCTACTGCCCAGGCTGCAAACCCCTCCTGCCTTCCTGACTCAACACAGACTCATGCCTTCAGGCACCCCTGCCCAAGCATCCCTGCAAGGCAGATGCAGCAACCCCCCCAGTCCCAAAGGTTTTCTCCCAGAGCTTATCCCACATGTTTCATCCCAGATTTTATCCCCAGTTCCAGAGGGTTTATCCCAAATTTTTACACACACACCCCCTCATCCCTTGGGCACCTCTGCTCTCTTTCTGCAGATGATCTATTTTAATCACTTTATCTCCCCAGGTCCTCATTCCCTCCCCCCCCCCCCCCCAACCAGCCTGGCCCATCCCATCTGGTTTGGGTTAGGAGCCTGTCTGCCAAGATCATCGCTGGGGGGGTTGGGGAGGGGAGTTGGGTGAGGTGGGGTTTGCAAGTTCAACCCCAAAAGTGAGCCACAGGAGCCTGGGGTTGCTGGTGGGAGCTCAGCCCCAGCTGCTTGCTCTGCCCCATCCGCCCCCACGCAGCAAGCTGCTGCCTCCAACATCTGCTTCCTATCGCTGCTTCATCTGACCAGGGCTGGGAAAAAACTGCTCTTTGCTGCTGTTCAAGGTCTTCAAGGCAGCATGTGAGGACAAAGCCCCACCACCTATGCCTGCTCTGCAGCCATCCAAGTTATACCCCCACCACTCCTGCAAGTTTTCTCCTCAATGCAATACAAACTAAAGACGTTTTGTGCCAGACGTGCAAAATGGCTTTGAGATGCTCTGCAAGATTCATGCAATCAGAATGGTTTGGGTTGGAAGGGACATCAAATTGCATCTAGTTGCAACCCCCATGGATTTAGGCTTGAGGTGAGGAGAAAGTTCTTCCCAGAAAGAGGAATTGACTCTTGGGATGTGCTGCCCAGGGAGGTGGTGGAGACATCGTCCCTGGAGGTGCTCAAAAAGGGATTGGATGTGGCACTTGGAGCCATGGTTTAGTTGTCAGGAGGTGTTGGGTGTTAGGGAATAGGTTGGACTTGATGATCTCTGAGGTCTTTTCCAACCTGGTTGATTCTATGATTCTATGACATGGGCAGGGACACTTCCCTCCAGCCCAGAATGCTCAAGGCCTCATCCAACCTGGCCTGGAACACCTCCAGGGAGGGGACATCCACAGCCTCCCTGGGCAACCTGTTCCAGTGTCTCCCCAACCTCACTGGAAAGAATGTCTTCCTAATCTCCAGTCTAAACTTGCCCTCTTCAAGCTTCAATCCATTGCCTCTCATGTTACCACTACAAGCCCTTGTGAAAAGTCCATCTCAAGCTTTCCTGAAGGTCTCCTTTAGGTACTTTTCTTCAGCACAGAGCAAGCACAGCGGTCCTTGGGCTCTGTGTGGTGGATGAGTGATGCTTGTGCTGCAAGATTTGCATCTTTGCAATGCCTCAGGGATAATGCTGCATGGAGAAGGCAGATCTTGGAGCTGCCTTTAACTGTTGCCCGGTGTCACAGCTGCCCTGCATGTTCAGAGCATCCTCGGCACAGAGCTGAGGCTGGATGTGCTGAACGCAGCATTCCCACCTCCTCCCAGGGAGCCAACCCGAAACCCTTCCCAAGGCAGTCACAAGAGGGAGACAAAAAGCCAACGGCAGTCACCGATTGGGTTGGGAGCTGGTTTGGAGGGAACAAAAACCCCACCAAAACATTCAGTGCTGCCAATGAAGCACAATATTTCAACCCCTCTTGTTCTGGGAGTTGAGGAGGGAAAGGGTGTGGACCCAACCAGCCCCTGAAATTCGATGTACATAGGCTGAGCTGGAATGTTTTCCTCATGCTGAATTCAATCTGAGCAATCCATGAGCCTGACCCAGCTGTCAGAACCGGGAGGATGGAGTCAGAGGTCATTTTTGCCCCGTGCACAAAATACACTTGTCCTCTGCTAAGGTGAGCTTAGAGCTCTGCAAGAAGCAGGCAGCAATGTTAAAGTTGGATTTCCAGCAGCTTGATCCCCTCCTGCACCCAGTGATGCCCAGCAGCATCCTTCATCCCCTTACCATGGCAGGAAATGTGGCTCCTGCATGGATCCTGTTTCACGGTGCAGCGTTGGTGCATCCAAAACCATCTTGAGCATGAAAAGCTGGGGAGAGCATGAAAGAGCTGCCTTTAAACCACTCAGGATGTACTCAAAGTGTGGCTGCAATGAGCTGTGAAATCTCAGGGAAGAGCCAGGGCTCAGAAAGAGGAGAGGAAAATCTCTTCCAGAGGTTCAGAAGGCCCAAAACTTGCATTTTCGTGGCCAAATAAAAAGCAGAGCGACTCCACGGCAGGAAAACTCTTCCACCCCCCTGCTGGGGGTGGGATTAAGCCCTGGAGAAACCTTCTGGTGGGGCTGGTTGCTAAAATTAGCCTGGAGAAAGCCTGGATGATGGGAGGGTGAGGAAGCAGCTGAGTGGCTGGAAGGGGCTGAGCAGGTTGGGGGCTGAGCAGGTTGGGGGCTTCAGAGGATTGAGGTGGGGCAAATTTCACTTTATTTGCCCCCAAACTGAAATGCCAGCAGCTGGCTGGACCTGCCAACCACCTGCCTCGTGAGCCAGTGGGGAGAATTAGCCCTGATATTAATAGCTGCCCTTGATTTCAACTTGCTGACACCGTGAAGATGGTTTTAATTAAAACTCGTTAGCAGCAACCTGCTCCCGAAAATGAGCGTGGCTAACCCAATTAACAGAGCCAGCTCCTTGAGGATGCTTCTCCTCCCAGAAACCCACCCTGGGCACACTGTAAACCCTCACCCCACTCCTGCTCCCCAAGGAAGGGGGAAATCCCCAAAGGAAAGCTGCAAATGTGGGGTCCCGCACGGCTTGGGGGGGCTGGAGCGGAGGGAGGGATGATTGCTGTCACATGTGGATGATCCCTCTACATGGGATCAGCCCTCCTTGGGGATCTGTGGTCTGTGAGGAGCCAGCTTTAGGGCATGGAGTGGATCTCTTGGGTTGAAATTGGAGCTTGTCTCCTGATGATGACCTTGAGGCTGGTTTGGAGGCTCAGCTCTGGTGCGAGATGGGATTCCCCCTGTACAGAGCTGAGCCGGGTCAGGGGGCTGACGCCAGGACTCGGCACCAGAGATGAGATCTACTCAAGGAAACAGGAAACTCCCTCAAGCTGGAAAAAAAACCAACCCCACCACGCATGCCAGTGGCATCCCTGGGTCCCAAAAGTTGGCTGTGAGGGGGCTGAGCACCCCCAGCACCCCCACTGCTGGGCTTTTTGGGGTGTTACCTCCCCCAGGCCTGCCTCACGCCGGAGTCTCGGGCAAGAAGCAAGAATTATGAATGGTTCCTTCTCCCCCTGCACCAGCCCCTTTGGCTCCTGCTTCGCCATCCCCCCCCAGCAGCAGCTGTTTCCTATTACCATAAAAGCTGACAAGAGGTGCAGGGCTGGAGCAGAGCCTCCTCTGGCAGCTAATTTTGACGAGAGGCAGAGGCCTGGGCCGGGTGTCTCTGATGGATTTCCGGGGCTGCTATCAGCCTGGGGGTGACCTCCTCCTGTCTGTGTGCTGGACCCACTCCCCGTGCTGGGAGGCTCAGCATCACCACCTCCTTCCTCACTTGGCAAAGGCATGGGGCATCCTCAATAGGCATAGAAGCCTAGAATGGTTTTGGTTGGAAAAGACCTCTAAGGTCAAGTCCAACTGTTGGCCCAACACCACCATGGCCACTAAACCATGTCTCCAAGTGCCATGTCCCCATGGTTCTTGAATACCTCCAGGGATGGTGACTCCACTACCCCCTTGGGCAGCCTGTTCCAATGCTTGGCTGCTCTTGCAGTGGAGAAATCCTTCCTCAAGTCCAATCTAAACCTGCCCTGGTGCAACTTGAGTTTATTTCCTCTTGTCCTATCACTTGTTAGTTGGGAGAAGAGACCAACCTCCATCTCACTTCAATCTCCTGTCAGGGAGCTGGAGAGGGCAATGAGGTCTCCCTTCAGCCTCCTCTTCTCCAGACTAAACAGCCCCAGTTCCCTCAGCTGCTCCTCACCAGCCCTGTCCTCTAGACCCTTCCCCCAGCTTTGTTGCCCTTCTCTGGACCCACTCCAGCACCTCAATGTCCTCCTTGGAGTGAGAAATTCATGGATGACAGAGCAATGTGATGGTTAGACCCCAGACTGTCTCCTGTTGCCCTGCTTTTTGGGGGGTACCAGCTTTGCCTCCCTCCCTGTGCTTCATGGCCTGGTGTGCAGAGGATGGGACTGGGGCACTGGAGCTCCTCAGCTCCTGCTCATCAGACCTGTTTTCCACACCCTTCACCATGTTCATTGTCTTTCCTCTGGACCTGCTCCAGCACCTCAGTGTCCTTCTTGGAGCAAATCAGGCACTGCAAGGGGCACCTAAGGGAAGAAATGTTAGGTTGCTGTTGCCCACTGCCTGTTGATAAGCTGCATACCCAGCCCTTCTCCTTAGGCCACCAGCAGCATCCTCATCCTCCCAGAGGCCTGCAGGTGAGCAGGTGCTGCTGTGCTTCAAGCGGGATGCTCACCCCCAGCTGGCTCTCTAGCTCTTCCCCAAGTGGACTTCTCTTCATGCAGGAGGTCAGCTGAAGTTCTGAGGCCAGCCAGCCCTGGAGGACTAAATCTCTTTATCAAGTAAAGCAAATAAATAGAAGCCACATCTCCTGGGTGCCCATCGATTCGCTTCCACTGCCCTGGGTAAGAGCAGCAGCACCACTTGAAACACAACCAGCACCCCAGTGCCCCCAGACAAATTAATGACCTCCTTCCCAGTCAGACACATTAAACATCATTTTGCAGCTCTGCCCAGGGACTGGGAGATGTGATTGAAGCTGCAGCAGCTGGAAAACTCACCGTGGCCCGGAGGAGAAGGAATCACTGGTGGGGTACAGGGGGGAGTCAAAGCAATTTGTCTTCAGCCTTGTTCAAGTAAGAAGCTCTTGTCTTGTTTCAGCTGAGTCTGGGTACATGAACATGTGTGTGGTGGCTCTGAGGTGGGTCAAAACTGGGGTATCCTGGGTCAGGAAAAGGCATTTTCTGACATCTTCTGGGAACATCCTCCCCAGTTTGGCTTGGCAGGGGTCTGCATCCTCCCTTTCTCCTGCTTCAGTTGAGACCATGCCAATTTGGTCTCTGTAGAAACTCCATGGCCAGCCTCATTTGGTTTCTTCAGTCACAGCTTATCCATTTCAATTGTCCTTCATTAGCCAGTAATCAGATAATTGCCTCCTCTTTAACTTCAGCCAAGACTGTGCAGGCAGCTCCCCACCACCAGCCTCATTAGCAGGGAGATGCCATCCTTCCTCGAGGAACTTTCCAGCTCTTCCCATCCTCCCTGGCCCCTGCTGTCTCTTTCAACACCCAACCAGCAATGCCCAGATGAGACAGAGGATGATTTGGGGTTGATCAGCTCAGCAATGGAGGGGTTAATGCACTTTTCCTTTTCCCCAGGGACACCTCCCCAAGCCACACACACTCCTGCTTGCATTTGCCTAATAAAACCCACTGCTCCCAGTCCTGTTTAACATCAGCCAGAGCCCATTTCCATGTGCCTGACAGCTTCCAGGGCTGGACAGTACCTGGGTGTCCAGAGGAGGGAGGAGAACTCCTGCAGTGAGCTCCAGGCTTGTTTCTGTCCAAGTTTGCTTCATTTTTTTCCCCCTGGCAGTCCTGCCTCAAATTGCAAGGATGCTTCTGCAGAGCCTGCCTGGAAGCACAACGTTCCAAAGCACCTTCCTGCACCACCATCACAGCTCTTGCTGGACCCTAAGGCATCTTCTCCCACTTCTCCCCCACCCTTGGCAAATCACCTTCCTGCAGCCTGGCACTGAGAGGAAGGAGGCTTTTGGGGCCAGCTGCCTCTTTGTGGTGATTTTAAGGAAAACAGCAGATTAAAATCTCGCTGAGCTGGAAGGATTGAGTCCAAGTGCAACATCTGAATGGGGCCTTTCACACTGAACCCTCTTTGTGTGGCTGCTGTGACCTGGCTGTGTGCTGCAGGGCTTTCATGCCAGCCTTTGTGGAGTGTCAGGTTTGATGATGGGGACAAGGGTGGGTTTTCATCCACGGTGTGATCAACAGACAGCATAAGCTCTGCAAAACCAGGGTGAGCTTCTCCATCTCACCTACACTAGAAAGAGGAGTTGAAGTTCTTGAAGTCTGGCCAAGGGGCACACAGGTGATAAAAACCAAACGAGCCCAAGGTTGATTCGTCCTTGGGAGGCCACATGAGAAGCTGGGCTGCCCTCCCCCTGTCCTTGCATCCCTCTCCTGTGGCAGACTGGCACCTTGGGAGCACTTTCACCACTAAAACTTCTCCTGGAGCCTGGGAAGCATCACTCTGTCTGGACCCAAAGTGGCTTTGAAGGTTGAGGTGTGTAGGAACTGACTCTGGAATGGTGGTTGTCCTGCTCTGGGTGTTACTAACAGCAGTGTCCCCCCTAGCCCATGCTCCAGGAGCCAAATTCAAGGCCCTGGGGTTTATATCCTTTTTGGGGGGACAGATATTTTCCAAAGGCACCACTTTTTCCCCCAAACAGGACCACTTTCTGGTGCTCCTCAGCCTCCTTGCATCATCCTAACTACATGCTCATGGAGGCTGAGCTCTCACTGGTTTTAGGGGCATGGCGGTGGAGGCATGAGGATCCCAGGACAGTGTGAGGTTTGATCCTTGGGGAAAGAAACCCTCCTGTCTCACAAGAAGCCTGGCTCCAGTGGTGGTCTCAGGTCTGAGAAGCACTTGAGGATGAAAGGAGGGATAGAAGTGTCAAATATTATGTTAAATAGCTCTGCAAGAACTCCTGGATGTTTTAGGAGCACTGCCAGGCAGCGAGCTGAATGAAGCCAAACTCTTCCAGCCTATTTATTTTTTGAAGGCTTAATGCTGTTTAAACAGTAAGGTCAGAGCAGATAATGAGGCTGGGAGCTCCAGTGCCCCAGTCCCATCCTCTGCACACCAGGCCATGAAGCACAGGGAGGGAGGCAAAGCTGGTACCCCCCAAAAAGCAGGGCAACAGGAGACAGTCTGGGGTCTAACCATCACACTGTTGTGTCATCCATGATGCTCTCACTCCAAGGAGGACATTGAGGTGCTGGAGTGGGTCCAGAGAAGGGCAACAAAGCTGGGGAAGGGTCTAGAGGACAGGGCTGGTGAGGAGCAGCTGAGGGAACTGGGGTTGTTTAGTCTGGAGAAGAGGAGGCTGAAGGGAGACCTCATTGCCCTCTCCAGCTCCCTGACAGGAGATTGAAGTGAGATGGAGGTTGGTCTCTTCTCCCAACTAACAAGTGATAGGACAAGAGGAAATGACCACAGCTTGGGGAGGTTTAGGTTGGACATTAGGAGAAAATTCTTCACTGGAAGGGGCTCTCAACCACTGGCAAAGGCTGCCCAAGGAGGTGGTCAAATCCTCATCTCTGGAGGTGTTTAAAAGAGGCAGAGATGTGGTGTTGAGGGACTTGGATTAGCATCAGATTTAGAGATAGAGAATGGTTGGACTGGATTATCTTGAAGGTTTTTCTCCCAACTGAATCAATTCTAGGATTCTATGCATAAGCAGAGCAGAGGTTTTGCTGCTCATACCCTGTGAGCTGCAGCTCCATGTCTCTGAGGTGCTCCATAGAATCATAGAATCAGTAAGGTTGGAAAAGACCTCAGAGATCATCAAGTCCAAGCTATCACCCAACACCTCCTGACAGCTGAACCATGGCTCCAAGTGCCACATCCCATCCTTTTCTGAACACCTCCAGGGACAGGGACTCCACCACCTCCCTGGGCAGCACATCCCAATGGCTAACAACTCCCTCTGGGAAGAACTTTCTCCTCACCTCAAGCCTAAACCTCCCCTGGCACAGCTTGAGACTGTGTCCTCTTGTTCTGGTGTTGGTTGCCTGGGAGAAGAGACCAACCCCCACCTGGCTACAACCTCCCTTCAGGGAGTTGGAGAGAGCAAGAAGGTCTCCCCTGAGCCTCCTCTTCTCCAGGCTAAGCAACCCCAGCTCCCTCAGCCTCTCCTCACAGGGCTGTGCTCCAGGCCTCTCCCCAGCCTTGTTGCCCTTCTCTGGACACATTCAGGTGTCTCAATATCCTCCTTGAATGGTCCAGGAGCCTCCAACCTTCTCTTCCTACCGTGGGCCACCTCATCTCTCGGCAGCAGGGTAGAGAGGCATAGCTTGGGGGACCCAGAGGACTGGGAGGCAGGCGAGCCAGGCTGAGGTCAGGCTTGCAAAGCTCCCTCCTGTCATTTACTGATCCTAATCAGGCTGCAATAAAACCTGTGATTGCACATCTCATAAGCGAGATCACAGGGAGAACAGGAAATGAGCTAAGTTAATCAAATTAGATGAAAGACAAGGGAAAAGGAGCCTGAAAATCCCAGCTGGGGAACAAGTTTATTAGTGCCTTGCACTCCTGTGGAAGGGTTTTGATGGGGAGCACTGAAGCATTAACTCATCCAGGCAGTGCCTCTCAGCCACCGCACTGTCACAGGCAAGAGGATGAAGGTGAAGATCCTTTCCACCACCAAAGGCTGCACAAGGGAAAACCAAGACCTGTTTCCCATCCCTCTGCTAAAATACAAATAAGCCTTCGAGTCAGCACTGGTTAGGCCACACCTTGAATACTGTGTCCAGTTCTGGGACCCTTAGTTTAAGGACATTGAGACTCTTGGACATGTCCAGAGAAGGGCAACGGGGCTGGGGAGAGGCCTCAAGCACAGCCCTGTGAGGAGAGGCTGAGGGAGCTGGGGTTGCTTAGCCTGGAGAAGAGGAGGCTCAGGGGAGACCTTCTTGCTCTCTCCAACTCCCTGAAGGGAGGTTGTAGCCAGGTGGGGGTTGGTCTCTTCTCCCAGGCAAGCAGCACCAGAACAAGAGGATGCAGTCTCAAGCTGTGCCAGGGGAAGTTTAAGCTCAAGGTGAGGAGAAAGTTCTTCCCAGAGAGAGTTGTTAGGCATTGGGATGTGCTGCCCAGGGAGGTGGTGGAGTCCCCATTCCTGGAGGTGTTCAAGAAGGGATTGGATGTGGCACTTGGTGCCATGGTTTAGTCATGAGGTCTGTGGTGACAGGTTGGACTTGATGATCTATGAGGTCCCTTCCAGCCTTGGTGATTCTGTGATTCTCCTCCTTGGAGATCTTTTCAGCCTTCCATCCGAGCTCTCCTCCTGCTTTTGCTCTGTGGTGAGACCTCTCCTCTCCCTGTTGTGGGTTACAAATGAAATGAGCAGGATGCATCTTTCCATCTTGATCTCACATTTGGTTGCCTCTTCCTGCCTTTCCCTGAATTTCCTTAACAGAAGGAATGAATGAATATTTCATTCCATTCCTTCTGATGTTGGCTTCTCTTGCAAGTCACCACAGAAGCCTAGCAAAAGTATTGTCTAAGCCATCATATTAATCCCATAGCTTCCAGACCACCCAGCAACAGGCTTGACACTTGATGGTGGTTTCACCTTCCCCACTCTTCTCTGGTTTGGGGTCCTGCTGCTCCATATAGGCTCATTTGTGGTCAGTGGGTGAGAGCTGGGATCTGGTGGAGGCTTCCCACAGCTTTGCAGATGCAGTGCCCAGGCTATATTTAGGAGCCCCAGCAGAAGACATCTCCACCAGGCAGCAGCTTTTTCTTTTGGCATTTGGAAAGCTGGGTGCTGGCTCTCCCAAGAGCCAGATGAAAGCCAAGCAGGATGGTGCTGGTTTGAAGCCAGGCCAGGCTGTGTGGCTACATTCTCTGAGCAAAAAAGACAAACACCTTGGACTATTGGTGTCACTGCATAACCTGGCTGCTTTCCCCATCCCTGTAGCACAGAATCACAGAGTTGTTAGGGTTGGAAGGGGCCTCAAGGATCATCTAGTTCCAACCCCCCTGCCATGGGCAGGGACACCTCACACTATCAGGAGGGAGTCAGAGTCAGGCTGAGAAAGGAGAAGAGCTCTTTGGCAAAGGTCCTCATCTGCAGCTTCATTAATGCATCCAGGTTAATGTTTTAAGACCCAGGGATCCAGAGCAGCTCTTTGGCATCATTTCTGGTGGTACCAGGCCTTGGGTTTCATCCTGTTACAATCCCATCTAGAGCTCAGTTTGAAGGCAGAGGAGCCAACTCTACTCTCATGCTGGTCCCACACATAGAATCCTGCAAAGCAACCAGGATTTAACAATGCCTGGACCACCTTCCAACCTCACCCAAGACCTTCTGTGCTTTAACCCACCATGAGCCCACCCCAGCCAGTCCTTCAGCCTCCCCCTCACCTGCCTTAGCTCCATTCCCCTGCGTGCAAAGAGCAGGGAAAGAGTTTGACTTGCAAATGTTGTTTCAGTTCCTCATCAGGAGTTGAGCATTTCTGAGCAGCACCAGATTGCACTGGGGCTTCTCCACCACCCACCTCCACCTCCACCCCCTCCAGCATCACACCTGCACCCAAAGGGATGCCACCTGCCCAGTCTTTGGGGCTGCAATGGAAATTGCAGCCTAAGCCATGGACACATTCAATTCAATGACTTGTCCTGACTTTGATCTCCCAATCCCCATGTCAGACATCTCCATCCCTACCACACAGCTGCTGTGGGGCTGCAGTCCTGATGTTTCACCCATTTATGGCCTATTTAAGATGCAGAACTCCACAGTAATCACAGAATTGTCAGGGTTGGAAGGGACCTCAAGGCTCAGACAGTTCCAGCCCCCTGCCATGGGCAGGGACAACTCACACTACAGCAGGTTGCCAAAAACCACATCCAGCCTGGCTGCAAAAACCTCCAGGGATGAGGCTGCCACCACCTCCCTGGGCAACCTGTGCCAGGCTCTCACTACCCTCATGGGGAAGAACTTCTTCCTAACATCCAATCTCAATCTAGTTTTGCTCCATTCCCCCCAGTCCTATCACTCCCTGACACCCTCAAAAGTCCCTCCCCAGCTTTCTTGTAGCCCCCCTCAGATCCTGGAAGGCCACAAGAAGGTCTCCTCAAAACCTTCTCTTCTCCACACTGAGCAGCCCCGAGTCCCTCAGTCTGTCCTCATAGGAGAGGTGCTCCAGCCCTCTGCTCATCCTCGTGGCCCTTCAATCATAGTTTCATAGTTTCATGGTTTCATAGTTTCAGTCAGGGTTGGAAGGGACCACAAGGATCAGCTAGTTCCAACCCCCCTGCCATGGGCAGGGACACCCCACACTAGAGCAGGCTGGCCACAGCCTCATCCTGCCTGGGCTTAAACACCTCCAGGGACGGAGCCTCAACCACCTCCCTGGACAACCCATTCCAGGGCTTCACCACTCTCATGGGGAAGAACTTCCCCCTCACATCTAGCCTGAATCTCCCCACCTCCAGCTTCATTCCATTCCCCCTAGTCCTATCACTCCCTGATAGCCTGAGCAGTCCCTCCCCAGCCTTCTTGTAGCCCCCTTCAGATACTGGAAGGCCACAATGAGGTCACCTCGGAGCCTTCTCTTCTCCAGACTGAACAGCCCCAACTCCTTCAGTCTCCCTCATAGGAGTGGTGCTCCAGCCCTCTGCTCATCCTTGTGGCCCTTCTCTGGACACCTTCCAGCACCTCCAGATCCCTCTTGGAATAGGGGCTCCAGAACTGGAGGCAGTACTCCAGGTGGGGTCTCAGCAGAGCTGAGCAGAGGGGGAGAATCCCCTCCCTTGCCCTGCTGGCCACACTTCTCCTGCTGCAGCCCAGGCTCTGATTGGCTTTCTGGGCTGCAAGTGCACCCTGAGAGCTCCTGGTGAGCTTCTCCTCCCCCAGCACCCCCAAGTCTCTCTCCTCTGGGCTGCTCTCCAGCCAGTCCCTGCCCAGCCTGGATTTGTGCCTGGGGGTTGCCGCGACCCAGCTGCAGGACCCTGCACTTGGTCTTATTGAAGCTCCTGAGGTTGGCTTGTGCCCACCTCTCCAGCCTGTCCAGGTCCCTCTGGATGGATCCTTCCCTCCAGCTGTCTGCTGCACCACACAGCTTGGTGCCATCAGCAACCTTGCTGAGGGTGCACTCGATGCCACTGTCCATGGCACCCACAATCACTTCCAAGTAACCTGGCCAAGGGTCTTTCAGTCTTTTCTTGTCGTTTGGAGCATCTTTCTTTTTGTTGTTGTTGTAGTTGTTGGCTCTTCCCTTTTTTTTTTGTTCTCTGAAGAACCACCCAAACCTGTGTCAGAAAGTGCCAGCTCTGTCACAACCCAAACTGTCTGCAGGAAAGGGCTTTCAAATGAGCTTCCTGTTTCAAAAAGAGGAAAAAAAAAAACATACAAAAGAAGAAAAGGTTTTTAGAATGTCCTGAAATTGTCAAAAACATCCTGTTTTGACACACAAAGAACATTGATCTTTTTGGTTGGCACTGGGTTTGATTAGGGGCAAAAAAAAACCCCACCCCCCACACACTAATCTATCACTTTCTGGAAGAATGGAGCAAAAGCCCCACCCCAAAGCGATGCATCCTTCAAAGATCTTGGTGAGA
Organism: Colaptes auratus; assembly: GCA_015227895.2. NCBI lineage: Eukaryota > Metazoa > Chordata > Aves > Piciformes > Picidae > Colaptes > Colaptes auratus. The sequence goes on along the minus strand of JAAWVA010000040.1, from coordinate 4,405,448 downwards.
CCAATGCTCAGGAGCAGGAGCAGGGAAGTGGTTCTGCCCCTGTGCTCAGCGCTGCTTAGGCCACACCTTGAGTCCTGTGTCCACTTCTGGGCTCCTCAGTTTAAGAAGGACATTGAGACTCTTGAATGTGTCCAGAGAAGGGCAACGAGGCTGGGGAGGGGTCTGGAGCACAGCCCTGTGAGGAGAGGCTGAGGGAGCTGGGGTTGCTTAGCCTGGAGAAGAGGAGGCTCAGGGGAGACCTTCTTGCTGTCTCCAACTCCCTGAAGGGAGGTTGTAGCCAGGTGGGGGTTGGTCTCTTCTCCCAGGCAAGCAGCACCAGAACAAGAGGACACAGTCTCAAGCTGCGCCAGGGAAAGTTTAGGCTGGAGGTGAGGAGAAAGTTCTTCCCAGAGAGAGTTGTTAGCCATTGGAATGTGCTGCCCAGGGAGGTAGTGGAGTCGCCATTCCTGGAGGTGTTCAAGAGGGGATTGGATGTGGCACTTGGTGCCATGGTCTAGTAGTCCTGAGGTGTTGGGTGACAGCTTGGACTTGATGATCTTTGAGGTCTCTTCCACCCTTATTGATTCTATGATTCTATTCAAGATCAAGAGTGCCTTCTGTGTGACTGCTGCCAGGCTTTTTACACCCACCTTCAATCTGTGTGCTCATGACACTCATCTCAGAGCCTGGACGTCAGAGATGGGGGTCCAGGAGGCTGCTGAGCCCGAGGTATTTGCAGCCAGCCACCACTTTTGGACCAAATCAGAGCAAAAGCCTCAGCAAGCAGCCAAGTTCAGGTCAGGTCAGAGCAAAGAGAACTGGTGTGCCAAATTCCTGTATTTTCTGAAGCTAGCAAATGGTTCCTTTGAGGGTTGTTTTTTTTTTTGGTAGTGAAGTCAACCCTGCTGTGCTGGCTCCACATCTAAGCCCAAAATATCATTGAAAACTGAAAGAAAACCCAACACCCAATGAGCATTTGGGGACATGGCAAGGTGAAACATGGATTGTCTGGACTTTTTGGAGGTGTTTTGTCCAAAAGGTAAATTATTCTGGGCTGCTGAATAGTTTCTTCCCTGGACTCCACCAACCCCCTCAAAAATCTGCTTTCTTGGGGTGTGTTTATGGACCTTACAGACCCAGCAAAGCTTACAGCATCCTCTCTGAGAGGTTTTCACCGTGGCACTTGGAGGCTTTTTGGTGGTAAAGGGGGATAAGAGCTGATGAGCTTTGTGATTTATAAGCCCTGACATGCTAAATTCATTAAGCAAGAGTGGACAGAATGCAAATCTGGACCTCGGGAAGGAGAGCACATCACTAAGTGGATTTCAGGTGATGAATACCCAGGTCCACAAGTGATGAAACAGTGAAGCTATGGAAGGTGTCTGCAGTCACAAAGCAAAGTCTATTAAGCTGACTTGCTCTGGAGACTATTGAACAAAGCTCAGGAGAAAAATTGGATAAAATAAATGCTTTTGATTTCCTAATGTGTTTTGAGCCAAGGCCAAGGGCTCAGATGGTTTCCCGAGGAGTTACGCTGGGTTGTGTGCAGGGAAATAGCTCTTTACACCAGAACAGTCTCTGGAGCTGCTGAAATGCATCCCAGCTGCGGGCTGTTGAAGTCAGATGTCACTTGAGTCTTAGCAAAGCCTTCCTCCCTCACAGATGCAAAAGGGGTTCAGTCTTCAGAGTGCTTGATATTAAGCAACAGCCCCAGAAAGCGTGGGAGAGGAGCTTCGGAGAGCCAAAAGCGCTCTCAGCCTGTGAGGTGTTGCTATCACTTGCAGTGCTCTGCACCCCAGGAGCATATACTTGGTGCTGGAGGTTCATAGAGACATAGAATCATAGAATCAATGAGGTTGGAAAAGACCTCAGAGATCATCAAGTCCAACTTGTCACCCAGCACCTCATGAATAACTAAACCATGGCACCAAGTGCCACATCCAATCCCCTCTTGAACACCTCCAGGGATGGGGACTCCACCACCTCCCTGGGCAGCACATTCCAATGGCCAACAACTCTCTCTGGGAAGAGCTTTCTCCTCACCTCCAGTCTCAACTTCCCCTGGCACAGCTTGAGACTGCGTCCTCTTGTTCTGGTGCTGGTTGCCTGGGAGAAGAGACCAACCCCCACCTGGCTACAACCTCCCTTCAGGTAGAATGGTTGGGCTTGGACGGGACTTAAAAGATCACCCAGTTCCAATCCCTCCCTGCCATGGGCAGGGACACCTCCCACCAGCCCAGCTTGCTCAAGGACTCATCCAGCCTGGCCTGGAACACCTCCAGGGAGGGGACATCCACAGCCTCCCCGGGCAACCTCTCCCAGTGTCTCCCCACCTTCACTGGCAAGAGGAGACCAGGAGGATGCTGCAGGAAAAATGCAAAGCTGTCATTGGAAAATGGGGCAAAACCAGCTGGGTTTGGGTGCCTTCAGGACATGAGCATAGACATCTGTGCCAGCTTTCATGCAGCAATGCTGCACCCCTCCAGGCAACCCCAAGTCTCGTCTCTTCCATGCTCTCCTTTGAAGCTTTGTTCTTCCCTCTCATTCATGCTATTATTTTTGTTGCCCCCCCCCAACAACTCTCAGGCCAAAGCCTTTTGCCAACATGTTTCCTGCTTGCAGATGAGAGTGAAAAAGGAGGTTTGGGGGAAAGGAGGGGATCATCTGGACATTTCTGGGCCTCTGATAAAGGGCTGGGGAGGGTGGGGGTAGTGGGGGGTGCTGGCAGCTCTGTCAAACCACGGCTGCTGCTTTTGTGATGTGGGCTGTGTAATGTCCCATCTGGGAGGGAGACAAGAGAGCCAAACTCACCCACTCACATATTTTCCAGAGCTCTGTTACTGCACATATGTTCAGAGGACAGGAGAAACCTGTTAAAGAGATAACCCCACAGCATCCCGACGCCGTCCTCCTCCAAGGGCTGCTCTGCTTGCAGGATCCTTATGCTGCTCTCAGCCCAGGAGAGCGACAAGCCTTGCCAGAAGAAGAGAAAGCAAAGTGCTTGCTGGCATCTGGCCCATGTTAACACCATGTCAAAGCCCTGAAGCCACTTGAAATGGGCTGTGTAGGGAGAGAAGTGAGGTGAGATGAGGGGACAACAAGTGGCTCCCTGTGGCAGGTTGTTAAGGATGTGGCAATGGCATCCAGTAGCTGTTTGTGTGCTCCTTCTCGGCACCAAGGGCCAAATCCTGCCCCCTTTATGCAGCATTATATCCTTTGTCCTGGAGAAAATGGCCTATGGGGTAAGAAGAAGGAAGGGAAGGGCTCACAGCAAAGCACCAGCACCCTTTTGCTGGGGGGAAATAGTCTGTCAGTGAGCTCAGCACAACAAGATGAGGCTGAATAACAAAGGGATCATTAATTGTCTCTCAGAGCAGCATCTCTCAGGTCTGGACTAAAATCCCTTCACCAGAAATGCTCTCCAAGAAACATGCATGCCCCTAAAACCTTGGAAAGCCTTGTTGGGACCCTCAACTGAGATTGCTAAATCCCAATGTCCAGCAGCCTTTTTGCCCTACATCCCTTTAGCTTGGTGAGATAAAACCTGTCCCAGGAGATGAGAATTGCCCAGAGGTATTTAAGGGATAGAAAAAAGAGGGTGGGAAGCATCAAGGCATTGCAGAGAGCAAGCTCTGATGAATGTTCAGGGGACTGGAGGAGCCCCGTGGTGGGAATGGGTATGGCAGGGCTGACATCTCAGATGCTGCTGCTGAGGAGCTTCCATGGATGCTCTCCTCCTTGCCTGTGGATACTTTGCTACGGATCTCTTCCTCCTTACACATTAATATCTTAATGTTCACGAGTTTCCATGCTCTTCTGCAGCCTTTTGATGATGGTCCCTTGTGTCAAATGGTTTCTAACCCTCCTGAGTTCAGGAACTTTAAGTTCAGAGTTAAAGCTTTTAGTAGATCCAAATATTTGTCTTTTAAAGAAACTGAGTGTCCAGGGAGGCTGGAAAGATGCAGCCCTTGGATCACCACTTTTCCTCTCAAGCTGTGGGTCACAGAGGTTGTGGCACCTGTCTTGATCCTGTCCAAGAGGTGTCATCACAAGGCAGGACCTGGAAATGGCTTGGAAATGGTCCTTGCCTGACCTTGGAGGGGAGGAGGATGCAAATGTTGGCTGCTGGATAGCCCAGAAGGAGCTGGGAAACAAGGGCTTGGCAAACGGTTTTATCACCTCTGCTCATTTCAGGGGCCAGATGCCAGACTGCTCAAAGGTCAGGGAGTTAAGAGATGGATGTTCAAGGAGGATCATTTGCAGCTCTCACTGTGTTATGGTGGAAAAATGTTCTTGTTCATCCTGTTCATTGTACACCAGGGTGTAAGCCTGGCTGGCCTGGAGCTGGCAGCGACCTCCTCCTGGAGCGCCAAGACTCTTCTGCACTCATGCAATAAAATGAATCACTTGAGCTACTTGCATCACAGCTTGCTCTCTCTCCCACCTCAGCACCAGGAGCCTGGAGCCAAAAACCCATCAGAATGGGGTGGTTGACCTGTGAGCCATCAGCCCTGTGTGGTTGTTGGGTCTTCAAGGCCAGTGGTTTCAGAGCTTCTTTGCTACAAACCATTAGAAGCCTCCCTGTGCACTTCCCTTGCTCTGAACCAGCATTAAACCATCTCCAGATGATCTTTGCACTTAGAGGAGCTGTGCAAGCTGCAGGTAATGTAAAAAAGGTGGAGGCTGCTCAGGCAAGAGGCTTGGATAAGATAGACTAAGCTCCAAGCCACCAGCTTTAAGAACATATCTGTACTTCAAGCTTAAACAGCATAAAGGGCAACCAGCACCAGAGCAAGAGGATACAGTCTCAAGCTGCACCAGGGCAAGTTTAGGTTGGAAGGGAGGAGAAAGTTCTTCCCAGAAAGAGTAACTGGCCATTGGAATGTGCTACCCAGGAAGGTGGTGGAGTCACCATCCCTGGAGGTGTTAAGAAAAGGCTTGGATGTGGCACTTGGAGCCATGGTTTAGTTGTCTGAAGGTGTTAGGTTATAGGTTGGATTGGACGATCTCTGAGGTCTTTTCCATCCTGGTTGATTCTGTGATTCTATGGTAATACCAGCCATGTACCAACCCCTTGCTGCTCTCTCTCACACTGAGCATCCATCAGGGAGCTCATGGAAGGATCAGGGCTCCATAAGCCTCAGCTCAGTGAGTTAAATCCTGCTGACCACCAGTGACAGCTCACATCTACCCTCAGGAGCTGTTGCCAATAACTTCAATGAATTGGCAGAGGAACGCTGGCAGTGAAGCTGGGACCCACCACTTGGTTACTCTGGTGTGATGTGGCTGCAGTAGAAAATAACACCCAGGTTTTCTTGAAGCCATTCCTTTTGATCATGATAACTTCAAAGATGCAATAATAAAGGGCAGGAGATGCTGGGCTGGGACATCAGGCCCCATCTGTGCTGCTGTGGGCAAACCCACCCCATAATAAATTGATCATGGCTCACACAAGCAGCACTTAAAGCTCCTGATTTCCCATATCAGGGCCAGATACTTGCCCATTTAGAATAGAATAGAATAGAATAGAATAGAATAGAATAGAATAGAATAGAATAGAATAGAATAGACCAGACCAGGTTGCAAGAGACCTTCAAGATCATTGTGTCCAACCTATCACCCAACACCACCTAATCAACTAAACCATGGCACCAAGCACCCTATCAATTCTTCTCCTAAACACCTCCAGTGATGGTGACTCCACCACCTCCCCAGGCAGCCTATTCCAATGGGCAGTCATTCTCTCTGTGTACAATTTCTTCCTAACCTCCAGTCTAAACCTCCCCTGGCACAGCTTGAGACTGTGTCCTCTTGTTCTGGTGCTGCTTGCCTGGGAGAAGAGACCAACCCCCACCTGGCTACAACCTCCCTTCAGGGACTTGTAGACAGCAAGGTCTCCCCTGAGTCTCCTCTTCTCCAGGCTAAGCAACCCCAGCTCCCTCAGCCTCTCCTCACAGGGCTGTGCTCCAAACCTCTCACCAACTTTGTTGCCCTTCTCTGGACACCTTCCAGCAAGTTAACCTCCTTCCTAAACTGAGGAGCCCAAAACTGGACACAGGACTCAAGGTGCAGCCTAACCAGTGCAGTGTACAGGGGCACAATGACCTCCCTGCTCCTGCTGGCCACACTGTTCCTCATTCAGGCCAGGATGCCATTGGCCCTCTTGGCTGCCTGGGCACAATGCAGGCTCCTGTTCAGCCTACCATCAACCAGTACCCCCAGGTCCCTCTTTGCCTGGCTGCTCTCCAGCTACTCTGACCCCAGCCTGTAGCACTGCCTGGGGTTGCTGTGGCAAATGTGCAGCACCTGGCACTTGGATGTGTTCAATCTCCTGCCCTTGGCCTCTGCCCATCTGCCCAGCCTGTCGAGGCCCCTCTGCAAAGCCTCTCTGCCCTCCAGCAGATCAACTCCTGCCCCCAGCTTGGTGTCATCTGCAAATGTACTGATGATGGACTCAGTGCCCTCATCCAGATCATTTTCCATGGCAGCACATCTGTGGTGCTGTAGGAAAAGTTTTCCCTTCACAAACCGCTCACAAACTCCCTGATCCAACTCTGCTTTACCCAAGTTCCCCAAGCTCCACCTTTGCATCCCTCATCTCTTTGGCTTGCCTTGCAAATCCGCCAATCCTCGCTCTTTGGAGCCCTGTTCCAAGCATTCACAGCCTCAGATACCGCTGGTTTGCTGGAAGGGGAGCAAGAGCAGCCATTAATAAAAGGGTTTCAGTGCTTTTTCAACAGCATCAATGGGAATTAGCAGAACATTTTCACATCTTGTGCTGCAGGGAGCAGGGACTTTCTGCAGACGAAAGCAGTGTCCTCGGATGTGCAGATGTTCCAGATGTTCTAGGGCTCTCTGCTATGCTAATAGGGACTGAAAGCAGCTTATCAGCATCCAGTGGGTAATTGCAACCTAGCATTTGTTCCCTTAGCTGCCTCTTGTGGTGCCTGCTTTGCTCCAAGAAGGGCATTGAGGGGCTGGAGTGGGTCCAGAGAAGGGCAATAAGGCTGGGGAAGGGTCTGGAGAAGAGGGCTGGGGAGGAGCAGCTGAGGGTTGTTCAGCTTGGGGAAAAGGAGGCTGAGGGGAGGCTCTCTCCAACTCCCTGAAAGGAGGTTGGAGTGAGGTGGGTTTGGTCTCTTTTCCCAAGGAACAAGTGATAGGGCAAGAGGAAATGAGCTCAAGTTGCATTAGAGGAGGTGTAGGTTGGACATGAGGAGCAATTTCTTCCCCAAAAGGGTTCTCAAGGCCTGGCCCAGGCTGCCCAGGCCAGTGCTGGAGTCCCCATTCCTAGAGGAGGTTCAAAGCTGTGTAGGTGCGGTGCTGAGGGCCACGTGTTTGTGGTCACCTGGCAGTGCTGAGTTGATGTTTGATCTGAAAGGTCCCTTTCAACCAAACAATCTGATGATTCCCTGAGCCTTAATCCACAGCTATCTGGTTTGGGAGCTGGCACGAGGCATTCTTTGCATGCCCCTGGAATAGCTGCTGAAACGTGCTCCGGCAGCCTTTGATGTCTGCGCTCGCCAGCATCATCTGGTTTCCGCTCGACTTGTCTCCTCAGCTCAGCCCTTTCATTCCAGGAGCCTTCTCCCTGAGGCCTCCTCCATTCCTTCTGACTTTGTGCAGCATCTGGGGAGCTCAGCACGTGCTCAGGAGGGCAGCAGGCTATTAATTGGACATTAAGTGGTGGGCCATGTCCGAGGCCGTGGCACGTTGGATTAATTACTGAGTGGCTAATAACAACCTCCTGCCCCTGGTATTTATAGAATAATAAAACCCATCCATGACACTGGCCCCCACATCTGGTGAAACTGGCAAACACATTTTCATTTACCTCCCTTTCTCCAGCCTGCTAACAGCTTTCAGATTTCCAGGGGGACAACTGGAGGGCTTGAGGGCTCATGGACACGCTGCGAATGGCTCTGGAGTGAGGGGTGAGCTGAGATTTGCACTTCAAACAGGACACCAAACCTCAATAGCAGAATAGAACAGAATAGAATTAATCAGGATGGAAAAGACTTCAGAGGTCATCATGTCCAACCCATCACCCAACACCATCTTATCAACTAAACCATAGCACCGAGTGCCTTCTCCAGTCTCTTCTTAAATATCCCCAGGGATGGTGACTCCACCACCTCCCTGGGCAGCACATCCCAATGGCCAATCTCTCTTGCTGGGAAGAACTTCTTCCTAACATCCAGCCTAAACCTCCCCTGGCACAGCTTGAGACTGTGTCCTCTTGTTCTGGTGCTGATTGCCTGGGAGAAGAGACCAACCCCCACCTGGCTACAACTTCCCTTCAGGGAGTTGTAGAGAGCAAGAAGGTCTGCCCTGAGCCTCCTCTTCTCCAGGCTAAGCAATCCCTCAGCCTCTCCTCATAGGGCTGTGCTCTAGACCCCTCCCCCAGCTTTGTTGCCCTTAAATGTATTCCCCCTCTTGTCCCAGTAGTCCTCCTCTTGTCCAATGTGGTACTGTGTGTTTGGGCTAAAAGCTGGGGGTTTGCTGTTACATCCCTGTAGCCATCAGTATTCACAACCCCAGGTGAGGGATGATGAGCAACACCTCCACAGGTGGTGGGCATGAGTGGCCTGGGCCCTATATAAGGCAGATCCCAGGCTTGCTGTCTGTTGGGAGGATCTAAGAGAAATGTTTCCAGGTAGGTCTAGGAGGAGATGGCTTCTTGCATTAGGAAAAGCTGTACAAGACTCTACCTTGTGAGGGATTTGTAGATGTCCCTGCTGACTGCATGGGGTTTGGACTAGATGAGCTTTAAAGATCCCTTCCCTCCCCCCCCAACCCACTCCTTGATTCTATCTTGTGGAAACCCCAGGAATTGGAAGTCTGTGAGTCAGTGCAGCAGGTGCTGTAGTTTTCTGTTGTAGCTGGGTTCCTCCAGAGCAGACTTGAAGGCTCAGAATGCCTGAACTGCTTATCTCCAGGTCCCAGCTCCCAAGTAACCTGAAAGCAAAGGGCTTGGAGAACATGGTGGAATTACAGGCTGTTTGCTTATACCTCTGAAAGGATTAGCTGACCAAAGGGGTGAACATATCATAGAATGGTTTGGGTTGGAAGGGTCCTCTAGAGGTCACCTAGCCCAACCCCCCCTGTAGTAAGCAGGGACATTCTCAGCTAGATCAGGCCGTCCACAGCCCTGCAAGCCTCACCTTGGATATCTCCAGGGATGGGACCTCAGCCACCTCCCTGGGTGACCTGTTCCTGTGTTCCACCAACGATCTCTTCTAAGGGATTCAGGGGGAAACCTCCCCCAGACCGTGGTTTAGGGATAGTGCAGGGTCCATAACCAGGCAGCCCAACTCCTCAGTGCCCAGGACGTCCTGTCTGCCCAAGCTTCTCTGCACACGTAGCTGGAAGGACACATCTACGTGTCTTCTCCCCCTCCCCTTCCTCAGACAACTGCTGCTCTCCAAGATAGAGCCCCAGGTTGTCTCCACCCCAGCTCCACGCAGGCCTCAGTGGCCTGGAGGAAGTTACATCACGCTCGGGGAATTGGCGGGCGCAGGCGAGGCGCTGGAGCTCTGCGCCGCTCCACGGCACCTTTGGCCGCGGGCCAGAGTCCCCCCTCCGCGCTGTCAAAGCCTCTCTGTCTTATCACCCTGCTGGGAGGGCATGATGTCATGCAGAGCCCAGAGCAGGAGCCACGGGAAAGTTGGGTGTTTCCATCACCCTTCAGCTCTTAGCTGCAATCCGGCTGGCCCGAGCAGAAGGCTTCCCAGGGCCGCTCAGCAAAGCTTCTCTTTGGAGCATCGGGACAGAAATAGCCTCTCTGTCCAGATTCTATGGCCCTGCTCGGGCAGGGGGGTTGGACTTGTGCCCAGGTGGCCAAGATGGCCAATGGCATCCTAGCCTGAGTCAGAAATAATGTGGCCAGCAGGAGCAGGGAAGTCATTGCACCCCTGTACTCAGTGCTGCTTAGGCCACACCTTGAGTCCTGTGTCCACTTCTGGGCCTCTCAATTTAAGAAGGACACTGAGACACTTGAAGGTGTCCAGAGAAGGGCAACAAAGCTGGGGAGGGATCTGGAGCACAGCCCTGTGAGGAGAGGCTGAGGGAGCTGGGGTTGCTTAGCCTGGAGAAGAGGAGGCTCAGGGCAGACCTTCTTGCTCTCTCCAACTCCCTGAAGGGAGGTTGTAGCCAGGTGGGGGTTGGTCTCTTCTCCCAGGCAGCCAGCACAGAACAAGAGGACACAATCTCAAGCTGTGCCAGGGGAAGTTCAGACTGGAGGTGAGGAGAAAGTTCTTCATAGAAAGAGAGATTGGCCATTGGGATGTGCTGCCCAGGGAGGTGGTGGAGTCACCATCTGTGGAGGTATTCAAGAAAGGCTTGGATGTGGCACTTGGAGCCATGGTTTAGTTGACACCTCCTGGCAGGTATTAGGTAACAAGTTGGACTTGATGATTTCTGAAGTCTTTTCCAACCTGGTTGGTTCTGTGATCTTTGAAGGTCCTTTCCAACCTCTAACATCCTGTGATCCTGTGTTATGGTGAATGAGATGGGAAGGGAAACAGGTCCCATCAAGAGCCTTCAACCCTGGGATGGCATGTGCAGACATTCCAGCGCTCTCTGCTATGCTAATAGGGACTGAAAGCAGCTTATCAGCATCCAGTGGCTAATGGCAACCTAGCATTTGTTCCTTTAGCTGCCTCTTGTGGTGCCTGGTTTGCTCCAAGAAGGGCACTGAGGGGCTGGAGTGGGTCCAGAGAAGGGCAACAAAGCTGGGGAAGGGTCTGGGGAGGAGCAGCTGAGGGAGCTGGGGGGGTTCAGCCTGGGGAAAAAGAGGCTGAGGGGGTGGCATGGGCTGGTGGCTGTCTTGCTTGAAGCATTGAGTGATCCCCTGGAAGAAGTGGTGAAAAGCTTTAGGCTGTGAAGGAAAGGCACCAAATTAAGTCAAAAACTCATCTGGAAATGTAGCACAGGCCATGCAAGGGTTCCAGAAGGGATGAGGATGATGGCACAGTGAATCAGGCTGCCCAGAGAGGTTCTGGAGTCTCTTTCTCCAGAGAGAATCCTGCCTGGACGTGATCCTGGGCAAGCCACTCTGGGTGAGCCTGCTGTAGCAATGGATTGGACTAGATGATCCTTCCTAAGCCCTACCATGCTGGGATTCTGTGATTCTCCTCTGCTGATCTGATAAGGAGTTGTTTCTGGCTTGCAGGAAGCTCATGAGCTTGAAGACCACCAGACAAGATTATGATCCATGGAAGAAGGTGAAAAACTACTTCTTGACCAGTGGAATGAAGGCTCTTGGTGGGCAGTAAAACATCTTCTCGCCCAGTAAGTGTGCAGAGCAGTAGGATGAGGTTCACATGGGGCACTGGGGAGCACTTTACAGTAATGTTGGTCCTTTGAGTCTTCCTGTCTCAAATCCTCTTTCATCTGATGCCTTTCCCCCCACACACACACACTTGTCACCACTTCTTCTCCCAGCTCTGGAGACATCTGCTTTGCCCATGGCCTTGAGAAATGCTGAGGGGAGGGCAAGGAGAAATGTCATGGCTCTCTCTGCCTTGAAACAATAACTTCTGAAAACATCTGAACCAGACATCATTCTCTTTTTCAAGAGCCCTATCTGAGCAGCTCCCCAAATGCTTGGCTCTGGCTTCAAAGTTGACCATTCTGCTATAAATAAAGAGCATTTCATTAAAGGGGGGAAGGGGAGGGGGGGGGAAAACTGAAGGAGAGAAATTAGCCCAAAGAAAAAAAACCCCCCAAGCCTTCTCCAAGCAGAAGCTTAACCAAAGCCAGATAATGGGGCAATGTGGAGCTTTATTTTTATCCACACAGGTCCACGTGCTCTTTATCTCCTGCTGTAATTTATCCCCATAAATTAGGTTCATGATATTAAAATGCCATTAGAACCCCTACCTACCACAGAGGGAATGCTGGTGGGGTTTCAGCCAGGGCTTTGAGATCCTCAGATGAAAGGGACAACGACCTTGACCACCGAACCTGCTGCTAATAACTCAATCCAGGCAAGAAGTGCTGAATGTGGAGAAAGCATCTGAAGATGAAGCTTAATTGGGCCTTAATTGGCAGATTTGTACCCATTAGGATGATGTTGGGTAAGGAGAGGCTGCAATGACAGCTTACAGCTGTCCTGAAGCTGAGTTTTAGTCATCTTAGCATCTGATGGTGTGGGATTTTCTTCAGCTCCTGCCTTATCACTGTAGCACCTTTGCCCATCAATGTGCCCAGAAGTTTATTTCACAGAATCACCAAGGCTGGAAGAGACCTCAAAGATCAGCAAGTTCAACCTCTCACCACAAACCTCATGACTAAACCATGGCACCAAGTGCCACGTCCGATCCCCTCTTGAACACCTCCGGGGATGGGGACTCCGCCACCTCCCTGTGATTTCCACCCCCAAGCGGTTGCTCAGACTGTACAAACTGTTCTCCACCTTCTCTTGTGTCACCACTTCTTTTTGCACTGTTTAAACCATCTCCATCCAGGACCCCAAATCCCTATGGTGTGATGGGAAAAGTTCCCTTAAGCTTCTCCCAAGTGACAGGACAAGAGGAAGCAACCTCAAACTGCATCAGGGGAGGGTTAGGTTGGACATGAGGAACAATTTCTCACCAAATTCATTTTGGTTCGAGAAGACCTTTGAGATCATGGAGTCCAACCATTATCTAGCTCTGCCAAATCTGGTGCTAAACCACATCCCTTGTTTCTGGCTCTCTTCAACACAGACACCTTAGCTGGGGATTTTCCTCCTTCAGTCATCTCTCTCCTGTCTTTGTTTGAGGAGCACCTTTGACTCTTCCACTTATCACCATCGATGGTGACAGCTCAGCCTCAAATGGATGTTTCACGGATGGATTTGCACTGCTTGACCCTGGTGGTGGACTCGATAGATTTCCACAGGGGAACTGCACAGCTTCTGCTCAAAATGCACCTTCCTGAGCTCATTGTGGTTTCCCATGACAATGTGCAACCCCAGGAGGCAGGAGACCTCCATGCTTCACCCTTTCCATCTGCATACAGCCAGCACAGCGCCAAATGAGCCTCCTGCTTCTCAGTTCTACCTCTGATCTCTTCCAAACCTGGAGAAGCCCTGGGGATCATAACCCTGTCCAGATGCCCACCACTCTCTCATGCTGGCTTCTTTGGAAGGCTATTAGTTCCTAACTGGAAGCACAACCTGGGCTATTAATACCCCATGCACAGAGATCCTGAGTGATGTTCTCCAGAAGGTTGGCTCTCTGCAAGCCTGCCCATCAGCAGTACATGCTCTTGCTGCCTTAAATAGGTGCCCTCTTTACCTTTCTTCTTCTTCCCCAAGCTACAGAGCACTGTGGCACCAGAAAGACTAAATATGGCCTCTGTGGTGTGGTGCTCAAAGCAGCAGCAAGTGGTGCTTGGAGGAAGGGCACTGCTAGACAGTGGGGATTTCCAGTGACTCATATCTAGTACCAGAAATGCTTGAAGATGTTGAGGAAAAGGCAGACCCAGTGCACTGGGCTGGTTTTTACCTGCAGCCACCTGCTTATCAGAAGTGCCTAGGGTAGAGCTGGGGTTTTTCTCTGCATAAAACCTCTCTGTTTTCTCTTTTTTCTTCGAGTGCATCACAGATGTGGCTGTGAAAATCCCCAGGAGCCGTGGAACATGCCCAGCCCAAAGTGAATGCTGATGACAAGGACTTACTGAGAACTTTGCCCTTCTGTTAGCCTCTGTCTCCTGCAGCTCCTCAAAGGAGAAAACAAAAAAAATGGGTCAAGGTGGGCAAAGAAAGAGTCTGGGTTGGCTCCTCTGCACACCAAGCATTTTTCACCTTCTCTTCACTCCCCCCGAGGCTCCTGCTCAGCAAAGTCATCATGTTTTCTTTACCAGAAAAATACAGTTCTCTCTAATTTAATTAGAGCTGCCTTTGACCATGGCCTTCAGACCTGGGAGATGAGTGCCTCAAGCTGGGGGTTGCTCCTAACCCCAGCGGCTCCCCTGCCTCCTCAGGGACGCTGTGTGGGACAGACAGGAGATTAGTGCCTGAGAATGCCTCGTCCAGCCCGAGTGCACGGAGATAAGAGATAAAAATACGTCTGCCTTGGGTATGTGCCTGCTTTCCCTTGCTGCTGGAGCTCGTAATCTGCTTCTGGCTGGGCCACAGGCAGTCTGTCAGCGCCACCTCTTGGTCCATAGCGGCTGTCTCTGCTTATCGCACTACCACGAGCATCTCCGTCTCACCACTGTGGGTACCACTATCCACTGCTGCAGATATCCCTACTCAGCTGCTCTGAGTGGGTATCACTGTGGGCATCTGCAGGCTATGATCCGCTGCTCTGGGCATCCCAATCCCACTACTGTGGGCATCTCGATGCCATGCACATCTCCATCCCACCACCACAGGCTTCTCCATCCCACAGCTGTGGGCACCTCCATCTCAATGCCATGCACATCTCCATCCCACAGCTGTGGGCACCTCCATCTCAATGCCATGCACATCTCCATCCCACAGCTGTGGGCACCTCTATCCAATGCATGCACATCTCCATCCCACAGCTGTGGGCACCTCCATCTCAATGCCACGCACATCTCCATCCCACAGCTGTGGGCACCTCCATCTCAATGCCACGCACATCTCCATCCCACAGCTGTGGGCACCTCCATCTCAATGCCACGCACATCTCCATCCCACAGCTGTGGGCACCTCCATCTCAATGCCATGCACATCTCCATCCCACAGCTGTGGGCACCCCCATCTCAATGCCATGCACATCTCCATCCCACAGCTGTGGGCACCCCCATCTCAATGCCATGCACATCTCCATCCCACCGCTGTGGGCACCTCCATCTCAATGCCATGCACATCTCCATCCCAGCACCACAGGCATCCCATTCTTGCTGCTGTGACCACTGCATGGATATTTTCCACCTCCCTTCTCCCTGTGGTTTCTCTGGAGGGTTCAGGCTCAGGCTATGATAATATACCTGAGGTCTGCAAAGCATTAGAGCAAGGCTCTTGTCAGATGGATGAGCTCATCGGGGAAGCAGGCCAGACACATTTGTTACCAGGGAGAGAAACTACTTCTTGCCCTGACCCACTTCTAAGTTGCTTTGTCTTTGTTGTTATCTATCAGCACCTTCCTCACTCATTTGGAGCAGTTGCTTAGTTCCTGTCCTTGACCACCCTCTCTCCTGCATCTTCAGCAGCTGCTGAAGGACCTGGCATATCAGGGAGAAAAGGAAATGTTCTCCCAAGAATCTGTTCTCTCTTAATGTCACAGCACTGAGGAGCAGCAGTGATTTCCAAGCAAATTAGCTCACCCTGTCATGGGTGGAAAGCTTGGCAAACAAGATGGATTTTCTTCTTTCTTTGAAGGAGGATACCCTCTGAAAATCAAGGCAGGCTGCTGTAGGAAACCAGAGAGTGAGGCTCTGCCTGATCTTGCTGATATGTGGGCAGAGCTACTTTCCTGGAAGACCTGAACAGAGTCACTTTGCTGCAGAAACCTCAAAAAGCATCCAGTCTGTGAGCTTGTGAAGCTTCTGCTTCTCACAGAATCGTAGAATCAGTAAGGTTGGAAGAGACCTCAAAGATCACCAAGTCCAACCTGTCACCCAACACCTCCTGACTACTAACCCATGGCTCCAAGTGCCACATCCAATCCCCTCTTGAACACCTCCAGGGATGGGGACTCCACCACCTCCCTGGGCAGCACATTCCAATGCCTAACAACTCTCTCAGAAGAACTTTCTCCTCACCTCCAGCCTAAACTTCCCCTGGCACAGCTTGAGACTGTGTCCTCTTGTTCTGGTGCTGGTTGCCTGGGAGATGAGACCAACCCCCACCTGGCTTACAACCTCCCTTCAGGTAGTTGTGGAGAGCGAGAAGGTCTCCCCTGAGCCTCCTCTTCTCCAGGCTAAACAACCCCAGCTCCCTAAGCCCTACAAGGAGAGGCTGGTGCTTGAGGCCTCTCCCCAGCCTTGTTGCCTTTCTCACCAGGGTGCTGTTTCCAGTAAATGCTCTGTTGATTCCCCATAGACTTTGAGAGGCAGAAAAGGTTCCAGGTCCAAAGAAGAGCTGTGTGTGTAATTCCTGCTTCCTGGGGCTGCAACTGTACCTGCAGAGAGATTTCCTTACCACCACCCTCCAAAACAGATCAACTCTTCAAACAGCTGAGAAAATTTGAAGGAAAAGGGCTGATGGGTAGATGGATGGAGCCACCTGTCTGCAGCCTGTGACAGTGAAGCAAGAGTAGATCTAAACAAACCTGGAAATCAAAGATGCCTCCTGAGAGTCTAAACAGGTCAGTTCTCTGCACTCCTGAAAGGAGGTTGGAGCTAGGTGGGGGTCAGTCTCTCCTCCCAGGGAGCAAGTAATAGGGCAAGAGGAAATGAGCTCAAGTTGCACCAGGAGAGGTTGGACATGAGGAACAATTTATCCCCCAGAAGGGTCATCAAGGGCTGGCACAGGGCTGGCCAGGGCAGTAGTGGAATCCCATCCCTGGAGGGGTTTCAAAGCCGTGCAGATGTGGTGCTGAGGGCCACAGTGATAGCAGTGATTTGGCAGTGCTGGGTTAACAGCTGGACTTGCTCTGAAAGGGCTCTTCCAACCAAACAGATTCTGTGGTGCTGAAACCCCACCTGTGCAGGTAAATTCCTGCCTGTGCAGCCTTGCTCTCCTGAGTGAGCTCACACTGCACCCTGAGCATCGCTGTGGGCTCTGCTCTCACCCTGTCTCTCTGCTCTCCAGGTGACTTAGAGATTTCAGGCTTGACATGACCATCTGTGCATTCAGCTTACCTCGCCTCCCACCTCAGGACAGGCACCAGCACGCTCTACAACAGGAGGAATCACACTTTCCCTGGGTTTTTAACCCTTTTCAATAAGAAAACAGCTGCCAAAACGAACCTCTGGCAGACAGTGACCTCCTGTGCAAAGCACATGGTTGGTGCTGAAGTATTTTTGGCAAGGAGGCTGGGTTTGAGAGCTTGTGCACTCTTTCATCCTTTCCTCTTGGAAAGAGGAACAGATCCCAACCCAAGCAGCTGCCTTTAGGAATTCTGATAGCTAATGGTTTTGACGGGGCAAAAACATCTGGGTTAAAGAATACAGAGAACCTGTGGACAGAAATGAAGGGGGGGGGAAGTTTGGAGTAGAGACCTGGGCTTGTAGAAAATAATATCTGAGGTCAGTGGTGAGATCCTGGAGGGTTGAAATGCTCTGAGCTGGCTCCCAGGAGGCTGTAACATTAAACATGGAAAAACAGGAGATGATCAACAAGGTGCAGAAGGCTGGGGAGCAAGGGCAGCATCCCACGAGGAATGAAGTTGCCAGGGTGCAAAGGTTAAAAGCAGAGAGCCAAGGTTCATTTCAGGATGTTCATAAAGCAACACATTGTGTGCTTTGCATGCCCAAAGCTGTGAGGGTTTTTGCAAGCCAAGAGCTGGGAATGTGATGGAGTTTGATTGTTGTCCTTGAGCTCTAGGACTGAGTCTCTGGGCGACGCTTTGTGGTTTGCCGAGACGGAGCTCGCTGGTTCCTCGTGATCCCAGCTGCCTAATTCATAACTGGGGGATCCTCTTGAATAGAGGAAAAGAAATCTAATTGATTAGAAAAATAAATGAGTGAATGGTTTGGAATCAGCCAGAGGCACAATCCCTTGTGTTACAAAGTCACCAGACCTCGGCTTCAGCCCGTTTTTAACTACTGATGGCACACACCAGTGCTTCTATTTACACACACACACACACACACACCACACACACACCCCCAGTCACAAGGACAATGTGTAAGGATGAGGTCAGGTTCAAAAAGTGAGAGAAAGAGGTTGTAGAAGGGGGGAAAAGACCTGAACTCAGCACTGACCCAGAGCACGTAGCTAACCCTTTCTTGGCTTAATTTAGACCAAGCGTAGGAGTGTTCCAGGGGAGTATTTGGATCCCTAATTAGGAGGAATGATGCAAAAGGAAGTGAAAGCAGAGTGAAAATGGATCAGAAAAGAATTAATTGGCTAATACTTGTCTTCAGAGCATTGACTTGAAGCTATTCTTGGTCCTCCTTGGGCTGGAGGGAAGCCAAGGAGCAGACTCCGTTGCAACCAGTGCACTTCCAGTGTCATTGTTGGGTTGCTTTTCTGTGCGGCTTCAGTTCAGCATTTAGTCCTCAGACCCTCCAGTGAGCCTTAGCTGGGGGGAAAAAAAAAGTGAACTTCCTATAGGAAATCATTGTTTTGTCCTCACAAAGGCTGAAAAGCCCAAGCCAAGCAGGGGAGGATCCACAGGAGGATCACTGCTCCTAAAATGCTGAAGTGTGTCCAGAGAAGGGCAACAAAGCTGGGGAAGGGTCTGGAGAAGAGGGCTGGGGAGGAGCAGCTGA
This sequence comes from Colaptes auratus, assembly GCA_015227895.2. Classification (NCBI taxonomy): domain Eukaryota; kingdom Metazoa; phylum Chordata; class Aves; order Piciformes; family Picidae; genus Colaptes; species Colaptes auratus. The sequence continues at coordinate 4,387,136 of JAAWVA010000040.1, read as the reverse complement.
GGGAACTGGGATGGCTCAACCTGGAGAAGAGGAGGCTGAGGAGAGACCTCATTGCTCTCTACAGCTCCCTGAGAGGGGGTTGGACTGAGGTGGGGGCTGGTCTCTTCTCCCAAGGAACAGGCAGCAGGGTAAGAGGAAAGGGCTTCAGGTTGCAGCAGGGGAGGTTTAGATTGTACATTAGGGGCAATTTCTTTGCTGTGAGAGTGGTCAGGCATTGGCACAGGCTGCCCAGGGAGGTGGTGGAGTCCCCATCCCTGGAGGTGCTCTAAAAATGTGTGGCCACGGCACTTTGGGACATGGTTTAATCAGCACGGTGGTGTTGGGTTGATGGTTGGACTTGAAGCTCTTTGAGGTATTTTCCACCCTAATGATTCTGTGATTCTATGAATTCTATCATCCTGTGATCCTTTATTTGCTGGCTGCTCACTGCAGCCACTGACCTCAGACCTGCTCATGATCCTGAAGGGCTCTGGAGCTTTTCCAGCATGTGCAGTTTCATCTGACAAGCTCTGGCATCTAAAACGCTGTGGTTTCTCCCCCCCCTCCCCCTGCTTCTTGGCTTCTCCTTTGGGCTGGAAAACAATGGGGTCAGATCAGCCTTGGAGCACAGGGCTGAAGCCAACCTTCACTTTAACACACAGAATTATATCATCAGTGGCCAGAGGTCACATCCTGCTGTCTTTTCAAAGATAACTGCAGCCCCTTCCCCATTTCCCCAGCTCCTTATAAACCTGGCTTGACCCATACCCCGTAGCAGCGAGCCTACACAGTGCAACAGCTTGGATTAGTTACAAGCTCTTCAGATGAGCTCCAACTCATATTTCATACCGTTTCCCACCACCACCACCACCCCCCTGGCTGCAAGATTTGGGGTTGTCACATTTGCTGGAGACTGAAGCACACAACCATGTTTTATTCATTATCTGTCCTCCTCGCTGCAACGAGCACCTGCAAACCATTTTGGCTCTAGGCTGGATCAACAAGGCTTCATTAGGCATGACACTTTCTCCCCAGCTACATTTTCTCCTTGCCCTTCTTGGCTGTAAAATTGCCTGGAGATCATCACCTTGGATGAAGGCAGGATCCCAAGACCCCAAAGACCCAAGGTGGAAAATAGGGATGGAGGGAATTACGCAGCCCGGATCGTGGTGAGCTGAGGGATGTGGAGCTATTTTAGCCTTGTAACAAGCAGAGGAAAGCTGAGCTCTGCTTCATCCCCAGGGGAATGGAGGAGCAGAGGTTTGCACCACCTTGTACAGGGAGTTTGCACATCACTGGGAGCAGACCTGAAGATTCAGACCAGAGAGAAGACTGTTTTAACCTGGGGGGGGGTGAGACCCCAGGTTGCCCGGAGAGGTGGAAGATGTCCCATCCCTGGAACCATTCCAGGTAGGGTTATCTGGGGCTCTGAGCAACCTGTCCTGGTTGCAGATGTGCCTGCTGACTGCAAGGGGGTTGGAGTGGATGAATTGTAAAGGTCCCTTCCAGCCTTAAACCATTCCATGTTTCTTTGTTTTAACCAATAGCTGATACTGGAGCAGTGGTTCAAAGGTCCCTGCCTGCTGCAGCTTCAACCTTTCCTTCTTGCCAGCTCTTCTCTCTTGGCTAGTGAATATTTATTGGATGCAAAAGAGAAAAGCTTCACCAGGAGAGGGAGAGAAGCTGTTTTCCCTGCAAAGTTCAGCAGCTCAAGGTGAGCCTTGGAAATAAGGGAGAGAAGGAGACTCCACAGCCTCTCTGGACAGCCTGCTCCAGGGCTCCAGCACCCTCACACCAAACAAGTTGCTTCTCCTGTTCAGATGGAACCTCTTGGGTTGTAGTTTGTACCAGGTGCCCCTTGTAATGGAAGAAGGAGCATGGTAGGACCTGAATCCACTCCTTTCAGGTGTGCTCTTGATAATTTTGCTGGAAATAAATGAATTTTGAAGCTGTTGAGGAGGGGAAAGGGTTTTTGATCACTTCTCCTGCCTCACTCATCACTAAGCTGTCTGTGCACAACAGAGCTTTGTCATTGTGCAGCTCCAGTGGTGCTTTGCCAGGTTAAATATCAGCCCAGCCTCTGATTAGATGCGTCCCTGGGGGCATCCCTGGATTTTGCTTTTAACCCCTCATCACTCCCTGCCCTTCCCTCCACATCTCCTGGCCAGGCCTCCCTGCCCTTTCCTGTTATTGTCCTGCTTGCCTCTGATAAGATTAAATACGTGCCCTTCACAAAGAGTAAAGAGAGGGCTTTCCCCCCACCCCCTTGTGCCTTGTTGTCTTTCAAAGACATGGAGAAGACTCAATCCTGCTCCTGAGTCCTGCTCAGAACAGCTTTTGATCTGTGGGGCTGGGAGGGATCTTTCTTTTCTCCTTTTCCCATCCAGCTTTTCACTCCTTAGCACATTCATTCTTTCTCCACAGGGCTGCTCTCCATCCTTTCATCCCCAGCCTGGATTGATTCCAGGGGTTGCCCTGACCCACTATGCAGGACCCTTGTTCAGCTTCATGAGATTCACATGGACTAACTCCTCCAGCTTATCCAGGTCCCTCCCTGCCCAGGGAGGTGGTGGAGTCACCATCCCTGGAGGTGTTCAAGAGGGGATTGGATGTGGCACTTGGTGCCATGGTCTAGTCATGGGGTCTGTGGTGACAGGTTGGACTCGATGATCTTCGAGGTCTCTTCCAACCTTAGTGATACTGTGATACCTTTCAGCTATGCCAGCTGTGACACTCACTCCTTCTGCAACCTTGCTCAGGAACAAGTTAGAGTGGAAAACCAATCCCCTGTTAGGTTATCACTGAGCTGATGAGCTGAAACCTCCTTTTCTTTCCTCACTGTTGACTGCAGCAGTTTGAGGGACAGCAAAGCCACTTTGGCCTCCTCCTGCCTCTCTGGGCAGCATCCAAAATTCCTCAGCTAAGGCTTGACTGCTGTTGGAGCCCTCAGTGGGTCCTGCTGATCTTCACAGGGGGCTTGGAGCATCTCCACCTCTTTCTTGGATGGCAGGTAATAATTTATCCCCCAAATAATGCCTTGCAGAATAAATCCTTCTCCAAAGGGGCAGCCCAGCACTGTGTGCTCCAAACCAGACTGGAAATCCCAATTCCTGTCCCATCAGAAAGCCCAGCACTGGGGAAAACAAAGGGAAAAAAAAACCCAAACCAGTAAAACTGGTGCAAAATGCCCTTTTCTGATTTAATATAATAGAATAAACCAGGTTGGAACATCACCAAACCATTTCAAATCACCTAAATATCTATGGCTGCTCTTGCTGTGCCTGGTGTCCTAAGCCCTACGAGGAGAGGCTGAGGGCTGTTTAGCCTGGAGAAGAGGAGGCTCAGGGGAGACCTTGCTGCCTACAGTTACCTGAAGGGAGGTTGTAGCCAGGTGGGGGTTGGTCTCTGCTCCCAGGTAACCAGCACCAGAACAAGAGGACACAATCTCAAGCTGTGCCAGGGGAAGTTGAGGCTGAGGTGAGGAGAAAGTTCTTCCCAGAGAGAGTTGTTAGCTGTTGGAATGTGCTGCCCAGGAGGTGGTGGAGTCCCCATCCCTGGAGATGTTCAAGAGGGGATTGGATGTGGCACTGGGTGCCATGGTTTAGACACGAGGTCTGTGGTGACAGGTTGGACTTGATGATCTTTGAGGTCTCTTCCAACCTTATTGAATCTGTGATTCTGTCCTCTGTGCAGGGTTGTGCTGCACTCAAAGCATCTCCTGGGAGGCATCACATCTGCTACCCTTCCAATCTTCCTTTCCCAACGCTGGAAAACTTTTACCTCCTCCAGTTCCTCCCCCTGAATCGCTGTGAATTTTACAACCAATTCCTTCTCTCACAGGACAAAGAGCACAACCTCCTCCCCTCCTTCCAATCCCCCTTGCTCCCCAATTAACCCACCTCTCCCCCAACCCAGAGGTTAAAAAGCAACCACGAAAGCCTCCAACAACCAACCCTCAACATCTAATACTCCCTGGAGGGTTTCCAGGGCTTGACAGCCTTCAATAGGTTAATTTTTCAAAGTGGTAAGTTGATATTTCTGCATAAAATGCACATCTGCAGGGTAAATGCTATTAAGTGCTGGTGAATTATGGTCCCAGAGTACAGATCACTTCAGCCTTAATGCTGTGAGCACCTTCATGGCTTTATTTATTTATTTATTTTAAAGGGAGTTGCTGCTAATTGCTTCCAGATGATCCCTTTTTATGATTTCATTTTTATGTATCTCTCTCTCTCTCTCTCTCCCTGAGCTGTTCTTATTTTCCCTGTTCCATGTACAATGCAGCAGGGAAATGCCACTTCATTCAAGCCCCTCGAGGGGGGGGTTAGGGTTTTCTTCATGGTGTTGTCAGCACCAGGCCCAAGGTGGCTCTCAGCCCTAAGCCAGAGAAGAGAGAGCTTGGGAAATTCAACTTCTTTTCCCACCCCAAATCAAGGGATTGGAGTCCCACAGAAACACAGAATGGCAGGGGTTGGAAAGGACCACTGGAGAGGTCCTGCTTTGGTGGGGGGGTTGGACCTGATGATCTCTTGAGGTCCCTTCCAACCTCTAATATACTGTGAGATCACCTAGTCCAGTCCCCGTGCTAACACAGGTTGGGTTGCACAGGATCACATCCAGATGGGTTTTGGAAGCCTCTAGAGAAGGGGATCTCCACCACCTTTCTGGCAGCCTGCTCCAGCACCCTCAAAGTACAGAAATTTCTCCTTAACTCTAAGTGAAACCTCCTGGGTTCTGGTTTGTAGCCTCTGCCCCTTGTCCTATCACCTTGGACATACTCAAACGCCTCAGCCTGTGCCTTGGAGGCCCTAAAACCATTTGAACATCAATCCAAGCCCCACTGAAGTGACACTTTTGCATCCAGGATTTCATATATCCAGCAATGGGCAGCTCAGGTGAGCCTTGATTCTACCTTTCTGCCTTCTCACAGAGCAGGAAGTGAATGAAACTTCCTCAGGAGAAAAAAAACCAACAAACCCCTTCTGAATGTTCTTTTCATTCCTAGAGGAGCAGGAGAGGGGAGTGATGCTGGTCCTTGAAGCTTTCTCCTACCCCTATGGAGGGTTGCTCTTGGGAAATTCATGGGCTGCCCCCCTTAGAGCTGGTTGTAGCATGGGGATATCACCTTGCAGCAATAAAAAAAGGGATTCCTTAGGAAAATTGGAGCTTGTTAAGGTTTCTGGAGCTGGAGAGGTCAAGCACTTCACCCAGCTCTGGTGGGAAAGCAGAAGGGCAATGTGCTGCAGAGCAGAGCTTTGGAAAAAATGGAAGCAGAAGGTGCTGGGTGATGGAACCTCTGATTTACAGCCCCTGGGTTTTACAGCCAGGTCTCAGGGGTTTACAGTAGAGCCCTGAAGCAGCCCAATTAATTAGTGTAATGAGAAGTCCATGGCCTGCTGGAGGCTGCTGCTTAATTAAAGCCTAGATCCCAAATTCTGGATAGGCTTAGGTGCACCTCTGCTGTCTGTAACGTGATTAATCTTGACACCAATGTAAGAGAGGACAAAATATGGCCCAGAGGATGGAGATAGAATAGAAGAGAATTAACAAGGTTGGAAAAGACCTTTGAGATCCTCGAGTCCAACCGATCACCCAACACCATCTAAGCACTAAACCAATGCACCAAGCACCCCATCCCTCCTTCCTAAACACCTCCAGGGATGGTGACTCCACCACCTCCCTGGCAAACACATTCCAGAGGCCAATCTCTCTTTCTATGAAGAATTTCTTCCTAACAGCCAGCCTGAACCTCCCCTGGCACAGCTTGAGGCTGTGTCCTCTTGTTCTGGTTGCCTGGGAGAAGAGACCAACCCCCACCTGGCTACAACCTCCCTTCATGGAGTTGGAGAGAGCAAGAAGGTCACCCTGAGCCTCCTCTTCTCCAGGCTAAGCACCCCAGCTCCCTCACCTCTCCTCACAGGGCTGTGCTCCAGACCCCTCACCAACTTTGTTGCCCTTCTCTGGGCACATTCCAGCAAGCCAACATCTTTCCTAAACTGAGGGACCCAGAAATGAGATGAGGAGAATTCTAGCTCTTGAAGGAGTTCAGATCAGGTCAGGCTGTTAGGGGCTGTGCTGGCTCTACCATTTCCCTTCTTCCAAGCAAAGCCAGAAGAGGTGAAAGCATCTGGCTCCTAGACACAGAAAAAGGGTTTGGCCACGCAGGGCTCGCTGGGCCTGGAGGATCTTCATGTGAAGGGCTGCACTGCCATCTCCAGGTCTGGCTGTGCAGCCTGTCTGCAAGCACAAACATCATCTCCAGTTGGTTCTGCAATTACAGTGTTCTTATGGGACTTCTTTTTTAACCCCTAACTCCTTTCCCTTTCTTCTCATAATTTCGTGCTGGGGGAAGAGACATAAATGAATCCCTCCTGATCCTGCTGCTTCAGCAGATGGGACATGCAGATGCTCACATCAAGGGTAGGATAAAGTGATCCACCAGCTGACCCACTGCTCCCATCCCTTTCTGTGTCCACCAAATCTTGGGGGAAATCCACCATTTCCAAAAGAATCTTCATTTTTTAAATGGTTTTCCCTTTTGTTTTATTTTTAAATCTGAGTGCAGGAAGTGCTGCTGTGCCTGTGTGCTCCTCCCCTGCTGCCTCCACCCTCAAACTCAGGTGTTCCCCCCATTTATTACCCACACCTGCTCTGCTCCTGACAGGCACTTCGGCTGCATGAAGGTCTGGATGAAGCCTGAAAACACACCGACCCACTCATCCATCTGGGCCCCTCAGGTTAGGAAAGATGTTGAGATGCTGGAAGCTGTCCAGAGAAGGGCAACAAAGCTGGGGAGGGGTCTGGAGCACAGCCTGTGGAGGAGAGGCTGAGGGAGCTGGGGTTGCTTAGCCTGGAGAAGAGGAGGCTCAGGGCAGACCTCCTTGCTCTCTACAACTCCCTGAAGGGAGGTTGTAGCCAGGTGGGGATTGGGCTCCTCTCCCAGACAACCACCAACAGAACAAGAGGACACAATCTCAAGCTGTGCCAGGGGAAGTTCAGGCTGGATGTTAGGAAGAAGTTCTTCCCAGAAAGAGAGATTGGCCATTGGAATGTGCTGCCTAGGGAGGTGGTGGAGTCACCATCACTGGAGGTGTTTAGGAAGAGACTGGATGAGGCACTTGGTGCCATGGTTGAGTTGATTAGATGGTGTTGGGTGATAGGTTGGACTCGATGATCTTGAAGGGATTTTCCAGCCTGGTCTATTCTGCTCTTATTCTGCTCTTATTCTGCTCTTATTCTGCTCTTATTCTGCTCTTATTCTGCTCTTATTCTGCTCTTATTCTGCTCTTATTCTGCTCTTATTCTGCTCTTATTCTGCTCTTATTCTGCTCTTATTCTATCCATCCCTCCTCCTACATCCTCGCACAGTGCATGGCTGCACCATCCCTGTGCATCCATGAGGTGGCACTAGAGACGCAGCTTTTGGGGCTTCAGCTTGGATTCGATGGACGAAACGGTTTCTTTCCTCGGGGAGTAAAAGTAATCCACTTTAAGGGGCGAGGTCCCCGAAGTTTATTGCTGTTGAATATCTGATGTGGGACTGGGGTTACCTTTCATCCTGGGGAGCCAAGCGAGGTGTGGAAGATGTTGGGAACCCAACAAATCGAGCCATGTACCTTGCAGGGCTAAAGGGAACCGAGGGGCAACTTGCAAACTCTCTGCTTCCCTCCAGCCCCTGCTTTTAACCAAGGAGCTGCCAGGCTGAGCTATCCCATGCTCTTCCAAGCTATAAAAGATCATTAATTACACCAGCTGATAGAGGAGGAGGAGGGAATACAAGCAACATGCACTGCCCCACTGGCTGGTGGCCAGGAGATGACAGCACCTGACCGCAGAATGGCCAAGAGGCACAGTTTGTTTCTTGGTGGTGGGTTTGGGTTTGTTTGGAATTGAATTAAGGCTGTGATAATAATGCTGATTTATGGCGTTTCATTTCATCTAGAAATGTCTCCCATTAATAGTTAAGCTTGGCCTTGAGGGAAATGCCTGCCTGGAGTCAGTGACCCAGCTGGGGGAAGGGGCTTCGTCCTTGCTAATCGGTGGGAAGCTGAAGCTGGGGCAGAGCCTGCCCTGCTCAAGCAGCCACAGAGTTACAGAGGGAGTCCAGGAGCAGAGGTAAGAAAAAAGCTCTGGGTTCCTTGTACAGCTTTGTTGTTAAACATGAAATACCCTGCTGCTGAGGGAGGGAAACCTCTGTGTGTGCACTGGGAGCGAGACTCAGCTTATTTCCTACACATACTGCAAGAGAGAGAGCTTTGAAGAAGCTTTCACTGCTTCTTGAAGAAGAAAATGTTATTGAGGGAGTTTAGAGGGGTTGAACACTCCTGTTTTGCAAGTAAACATTTACCATCCCTGGAGGTGTTCAAAGAAGGCTTGGATGTGGCACTTGAAGCCATGGTTCAGTTGTTATGAGGTGTTGGGTAATAGGTTGGTCTTGATGACCTCTGAAGTCTTTTCCAACCTGGATGATTCTATGATTCAATGATCAAACCCAGGGTTAGAATCTGCAGTGGCCTTAAGGATAGCCAAGCAAAGTGTGCTTAACTTTTTCACATTGGAGGTGTTTAGGAGGAGGCTTGGTAGGGAGCTTGGTTGCATGGTTTAGTTGATTAGGTGGTGCTGGATGATAGGTTGGACTCGATGATCTTGGAGGTCTCTTCCAACCTGGTTTATTCTGTTCTACTCTAGAAAAGAGGGAACTCCTTAACCCTCAACAACTGCAAAGGGTTAAAACAAAGAGAGAAGAAAAGAAAAGGAAGGAAGGAAAAAAAAAAAAGAAAAGGAGAAAAGGGAGGGGGAAGTGGGAAAAAAGGAAAAAAAGATAAAATGAGAGCTGGGTGTTTGGTGGTGAGTGGCAAATAAGTGGCAGAAAGGGAAGGACATGGCTCAAAGCTGTGATTTGGACTTGCCAAGCCAGAAAGGTTTGCTGCAAAGGCAAAACACAGCTGAAGCAGGAGGCCAGGCAGCTCCCTCACTGCTGAGCCTCAGTACTTGTCTCCTCTCCCTGGTCAAGTGCCTGTCTTTTCCTCACACGATTGATTCCGGGGCTGTTTTGTTCGGGCTGAAAGACAGGAGCGCTTGCTGGAGGAGGCAGTCAATGCAGAGGTCCTGGGGCCTTGAGAAAACAAGGATTAATAAGAGCTTTGCTGCCTTTGAGCTCTGCACCCCAGTCAGCCCTGAATAAAGGCTTTCTTCTAGGATGCAAAGCCAGGGCTGCCCATTTCCTTTGGGGTGCCTGGAAGGGAAAGTGGGGTCAAGATCCCCGAGCTGTGAAGCAGCCAGCAGTGTCTGGCACCTAAATTAGAGAACTGGCTGCTCAGGGGGGAACCACCTTGGTCCTGAAAGATAAAGTGCTGTGTAACCTGCACTCCTTGTGCACAGCAAGCCCAAAGGCTCCCCTAGTTCCTCCTGCTGCTGCTGTGTGCCCACCTTGTCCCCAGACTGTTTGATGCCTTCAGCTTTCAAAGCCTTTTCCACTAGCAACAAAGGCCAACACAACTTATGAATGCCCACAAATACATATTGTGAGTTATTGTAGGAGCTTTGTCAGAAAAGAAAGCAAATCTTCAGGCATACCTCCTGCTTTTCATGTGTTATGGGGGGGTTATTGACATGTAAGAGCAGTAATGGTGCACCTAAGCTTGGATGACCTTGGTAGCTTGGATGGCACCAAGCTAGGGTCAGGTGTTGGTCTGCTGGAGGGTAGAGAGGCTTTGCAGAGGGACCTGGGCAGATGGGCAGAGTCCAAGGGCATGAGTTTGAACACATCCAAGTACCAGGTTCTGCACATTGGCCACAGCAACCCCATGCAGCGCTACAGGCTGGGGTCAGAGTGGCTGGAGAGCAGCCAGGCAGAGAGGGACCTGGGGGTACTGGTTGATGGGAGGCTGAATATGAGCCTGCAGTGTGCCCAGGCAGCCAAGAGGGCCAATGGCATCCTGGCCTGAATGAGGAACAGTGTGGCCAGCGAGCAGGGAGTTCATTCTGCCCTGTACACTGCACTGGTTTCCGCACCTTGAGTACTGTGTCGTTCTGGGCTCCTCAGTTTAGGAAGGAGGTTGACTTGCTGGAAGGTGTCCAGAGAAGGGCAACGAGTTGGGGAGGGGGTTGGAACACAGGCCCTATGAGGAAGGCTGAGGGAGCTGGTTTGCTTAGCCTGGAGAAGAGGAGGTTCAGGGGAGACCTTATTGCTCTCTACAACTACCTGAAGGGAGGTTGTGGACAGGTGGAGGTTGGTCTCCCAGGCAGCCAGCACCAGAACAAGAGGACACAGCATCAAGTTGTGCCAGGGGAGGTTTAGACTAGAGGTTAGGAAGAAGTTCTATACAGAGAGAGTGATTGCCCATTGGAATGGGCTGCCCGGGGAGGTGGTGGAGTCACCATCATTAGAGGTGTTTTAGGAGGAGACATCATAGGGTGCTTGGTTGCATGGTTTAGTTGATTAGATGGTGCCGGGTGATAGGTTGGACTCGAAGGTCTCTTCCAACCTGGTTAATTCTATTCTATCATCATCCTCTCTAATTCTACAACTGTTGATGACTCCCCCCCTGGGCAGCACTTTCTGTCTGTCCTCAAATCTCTGGACGAAATCTTTAGGCATGAAATATTTAGCCCTGCTCCCAGCCCAAGTGTTAACGCGTCAGAAGCTGCCTGGAGACAGCATTAGGGTGGTAATTTGAAAGCGAGTGAAGTGATAATGCCATGCACACTGCTTTTGTGAGCCTGCATTAGTGCAGCTTTGGCCAGGGCTGGGCCATTGACAGCAAATCGACTCCCACTAAGAGTAGGAGGGAGGGTGGCTAAAACTGGGGGTGAGGCAGCAAATAAAGCATATTGACCAGGCAACTGCAGCGCCTCGGTAGCCTTTAATCTATTATTGCCCTTGATGGGGATGTTTTAATGCAACTTTACTGTCAATTGCATTTATAGTGGCACACTCCTGCCTGCTGGGGAGCGCTGGGAAAATGGCAGAACTTGGCTCATGCTGTTGCTTAGAGCTCATAGTTATTGATCGCGGCTGGGCTCAGGAGTCTGGGTTATAATTATTTCATTAAACCATTTAATGGTTATCAAATATGAACCCTTCTACTAGTCCATTTAGGAAATGTAGTGAGCTTGAAGTTTTATTGCTAATCCATGTTGATCTTATTTTTCTGAAGCTGTCCAATGCTCCCAAGTGGTCTGCCAAAAGCTCTCTGAGTATTGATCCCAGGAGAGCCGCTCTCCGCAGCCCCAGCCTCTCACGTGGCACAGGGAGCTGGGGTAGGGTGTGAGTTAGCCTGAGTTAACAGATCATCTTAAATAATAACTGCACACCTTGGTCACCTCTCTGACTTGTTTTTTGTCACAGTGGAGTCACTCCCAGACTGTCACAGTAGGGAAGACACTCAGGCTCTTCCCTTCTGGAAGACATTTCGGATTTAGCCTTATGAGGCGAGGCTGAGGGAGCTGGGGTTGCTTAGCCTGGAGAAGAGGAGGCTCAGGGGAGACAACTACCTGAAGGGAGGTTGTAGCCAGGTGGGGGTTGGTCTCTTCTCCCAGGCAACCAGCACCAGAACAAGAGGACACAGTCTCAAGCTGTGCCAGGGGAGGTTTAGGCTGGATGTTAGGAAGAAGTTCTTCATAGAAAGAGAGATTGGCCATTGGGATGTGCTGTCCAGGGAGGTGGTGGAGTCACCATCACTGGAGGTGGTTAGGAAGAGACTGGATGAGGCATTCGGTGCCATGGTTTAGTTGATTAGATGGTGTTGGGTGATAGGTTGGACTTGATCTCCAAAGTCTCTTCCAGCCTGGTCCATTCCATTCCATTCCATTCCATTCCATTCCATTCCATTCCATTCCATTCCATTCCATTCCATTCCATTCCATCATCTTAAATAATAACTGCACACCCTGGTCCCCTCTCTGACTTGTTTTTGTCACAGTGGAGTCACTCCCAGACTCAGACACTCAGGCTCTTCCCTTATGGAAGATATTTCAGATTCTCAGATCCAGTGGGGTTGGACTGGATGACCTTTAGAGGTGCCTTAAAACCCAAGCCATTGCATGACTCTCTGATTTTAAATCCTCTGAATTCCTGTTAACTTCACTTTTCCTCCTTGTGAGTGGCAGATGAAGTCAGGCTTCAATTCCTGTGACTGAAAAGCCCCATAGGAACCAGAGGGAGTGCAGAAATCCCAGGGACTCTCATCAGCCGCTCCAGAGCACGCTGCTGCCCTCTCTCTCACCCAAGTGCCTTTCAAGCCAGGCAGACTTCACGTTGAAGATGTGGGAAACCTGGATGAAGCCAGGTGCAGGGAGCTTAGGGAGGCTTTGAGGGAGCATCTTGCTATGCATTGGTATTCCAGATCCATTGACAGCTGTGTTTGCTGGCCCCTTCCCATTAAAACTCTGGATGCTCTGGAAAAGCTCTATCTTAATTTGAACAAACTGATTCCTTGGGTTTTGGGTTGGGGTTTTTTTTTTACCCCCCCCCCCCTTCTTTCCTGTGGGCAGGCAATAGAGTTTTCAGCAGAGTCCTTTATCAGTATTCTGTGCTGCCTTCTGGCAGCTGCTCATTTCGTGTTGCCTCAACCTGTGCTGACCTCATTTTCTATCACAGAGCAGTGAAGGATTTGGTAAAAATTAGTTATATTAGTGGCTCCCGATCCAGGCAGTTTATTTGTGATATGACAAATATTTCAGCCATTAGGATCTTTCCATCTCTTAGCAGCTTAAATGCACTCACTTATATTCCAAATCACTGCTTAATTTAAAAGCCTATTTGGCTAGATTGTTGCAGGCACGAAAAAAAAACACAGAACACTTACCCTTTCAAATAGGCCCTGTAGCACAACTGGAGTTGTGCCTGTGATTGGATCTCTCCCTCCATAACTTTACACTCAGACTAATCACTCCCAGCACAGCAGAAGCACATCAATTCCACAGAGGAAGGGGCAGACGCCACGCGAAGGATGTGGGGGGCCGGATCCCTGCCTCCTCCCCTCCCGGCGTTGAGTCAGTGCTTTGCTTTCTCGCCCCCCCCCCCCCCCCCCCCCGCC
>JAAWVA010000040.1:4311281-4374107 GCA_015227895.2 Colaptes auratus | reverse complement strand
CAGCAAGTCAAACCAGCCAAGCTGCTTGTAATGACTCCAGATTGTCTCATTTTCTCCCTTAGATGTGCCCCTCAGCTTCTGCCCACTTTGGGGACAGTTTCTGCCACCTCTGAGGAAAAGCTGTGGCACCACCTGATAGGGGACACCACCTCACTGAGAGAAGAGTCTCTTTGGAGCCCCAACTCACCCATGAATTTGGCAGCAAATGAAGGTATTTGTGTATGCAAAACCACATAGGAATATCAGCTTGTGTGCATGTCTGGCCAGCCACGGGGGGGAAAAAGGGCTAATCTGTGACCTGGGGACTAGTCCTCAGGGAGGGCTGAAGGTGCAGCTCAGGATCAAAGTGTTTGAGGGTCCTGGGTTAAGATCCATACTGCTGGGTCCCCATCACCATGGGAACCTGCAGAAGAGGGCCAAAAAGAGGAAAAATAGGTAAGAGAGGTGTAAGGGAAGGAGGCCACCCTGCCAACAGCACCCACTGGTGGTGGAAAGCAGCTGCCCCCACTCCTTCTGGGACAAAAAGCCAGGAATTGTTACATTGAAAAATTCCATGGGTTCTTCAGTGCAGAGGTCTTCCCTTCCTGAGGGTTATCTTCCTCTCAAGGGACTTCTCCACAGGCAGGGGACTGTCACCTCTCCTTCTTGCCCTCGATTTAGCTCCAGGGAGATGCTGCTATGCCTGAAGCACCACTGCCTAGCTTGGAACCAAGTTTTGCTGCTGTTGCTGCAAGGTAAGAGCAAGACAGCAGCCCTGCTGCTCCCTCCCCAGCTCTACCCTGTGTAAAAAAGGGACTCAAAAAGCAGCCCCCTGCTCAGTGTCTATCAGGCAAGCAAGCTCCTGTCTGAGTCCTGAAGCTGTGACCCAATCTGGCTGAAGTAACACATCTTTAATCTTTCAGATCTCCTTTAAATATACATATACACACCCAGTGAGGAGCAAAGCCCTGAGTTAAGCAATCTGAGCTGATGAAATGGCCAGTCAAGCTGCTTAGACTCCCTCTGTTAACAAGTCAGGCATTAGACCCATTTCATCACTGTTAATTCATTTACTTACTCATTTGCTCCTCAGAGAAAGTTGTTAGCCTGTTGTATTTTTTAAACCCCTGGCCCAAATCCTGGGCTGATGCTGAAATGAGCATTTCAGGAGGGGACAATGCAAGGGACTCTATAATTGTCACATATTTTTAACTTCTTTTTTTGACTTTTCTGAAGGAAAAGAAGGAGTTTTGCCAACCTTTCCCCTAGCCCTGCCCCTCCCAAAGCACTCCTGCCTCTGTGCAAGGCTGTGCCCACATCCACCCTGTGTGGGCACAGATGTGTGGAAGATAAAGGTACAGAGATGATGCCCACACGTGGGTACCACACATCTGAAATAAAAGAAAATGTCTGTATATCTATAAAGTAGCTAAAATGCAGCTTGTGTGTGGCTGCTGTCTCCAGAGAGACAAACACTCCTGTGGGTTTTTTCCCCGCGGAGACGGGGAGCTCTCCACTCCCCTCCACCTCTGGCCAAGCGGAAGGGATGTTGGAGCCTCCACATCTGCATTTCCAAAGCTGCCTCCTGAGATAACCAACTGCCCTGCTGCCACCCACTGCTCTGCCCACATGTACAATATACAATACAACAAATCCAGGTTGGAAGAGACCTTCGTGTCCAACCTATCAACCAATCCAACCCACCCGAACAACTAGATCATGGCACCCAGTACCCCATCAAGTCTCCTCCTGAATACCTCCAATGATGGTGACTCCACCATCTCCCTGGGCAGCCCATTCCAATGGGCAATCACTCTCTCTCTATAGAACTTCCTCCTAAGTATACCTAATGTATGGTGCCAGGGAAGAGGAAAACTGCAGGCACTGCGAGTTGCAGGTTCATTAACGCCGGACACTTGCAGTTCCTATTCTTTTAAAGGCTGTTTTATTCCCCCCCCCTCATCTATTTACCATTTACCAGCTCATCCATATGGAAGACGTGGCTTACACTTCCCTGAGAACTGTACTTTTAGGACTAATTGATTCTGGTAATTAATTTGTTCTACCTGCTGGATCAGATGGAAATGCTGTCCGTGTGCCCAAGGATTAGCACTTGCCTTTCTAACATCTTTCTTAATTATCTAATAGCATGGGTTGTGTGAATTCTGGCTCTATTAGAACACTTTTACTATTAACAGTAGTGATTGGAATTGTGATGACAACTCGATTTCAACAAATTAGAGCTTAAAATCAGGAGATGAAGGAGAAGTGCCTTCTTTTTAATTTCCCTGAGTTTAACATCAATAATTAGAGCAATTTTCTGAGATGCGAACCGAAATTATCTCGGCTCTGATGTGGTGTATCACCCTCATTTGAGCAAATTGACTCCTGGGAAATGAATGTTACAGATTAGGGGTGGGGGAGAAGAGGGGAAAAGGGAAGAAAAAAAAAAAAAGAAAAAAGACAGACAAATAGTGGAAAGACCAAAACGAGGAACGGCGACAACAAAAAAGAGCAAACAAACAAACCAACCAAACCACGAACAAACACAACCAAAACATGTGCGAGCGCAATACTGAGCGAGGACTGGATGGGGACAAAACCCCGGCAGGGTAATAACCTGAGTGGAAAAGGACAAGCAGAGCATGGGGCAGGAGGGGAAAGTGCCACTAATGCCCCCTTCGCTTCATCAGCCCCCTCCCTCGCCTCCCCCGCCTCTCCCCCCCCAAGTTTTTGCTTTTAAAAGGAAAAGGACCAAACAGCTGTCTTTGGGAAAAGGCCCCCCGACCCCAGGACCGGGGCTGAGGCTTCTCGGGGGAAGCTGCGCTGTACCAGAGAGGCTCCGCGCCCCCTCCGCGGTTCGGGTGGCTCGTCCCACCCCACCCCGGGCTTTGGCGATTGGTTCTCTGCAGAGCCCCCTGCCCACCGCGCCTCAAAGGTGCGCAGCTCCCCGCGCAGCCCGCGCCCACCCACCTCTCATCCCCCGGCTCTTCTCGTTTATTTCTGGCTGGGGGGGAAGATTTTAATCTATCTTTTTTTTTTTTTCCTCCCCTCAAATTGTTATTATTTATTTTTGCTCTGATTTTTGTTAATTGTTATTAATTTATTATCATCTTTGGTTTTGTTTACTATCTTCGGCCCCGCGAGGTGCAGCCGGCCGCGCTGTTTCCTCCGGCAGCCAGCGCTCAGCCCAGCTCGTTCCCTTCCCTGCTGCCCGAGAGGGGACAACAGTAATGAACCTCAACTTCACCTCGCCCGTGCACCCCGTCTCGGCGCCCAGGCCCACCTCCTTCTTCATCGAGGACATCCTGCTGCACAAGCCCAAGCCCTTGCGGGAGGTGCCTCCCGAGCACTTCCCCGGTTCCTTGGCCTCCCGTGTCCCCCTCTTGGACTATGGCTACCCCCTGATGCCAGCCCCGACCCTCCTGGCGCCTCACCCGCATCCTGCCCTGCATAAGCCGGAGCATCACCACCCCCCCCCCTACTTTCTCACCACTTCGGGTAAGTGCAGCCCTTCGCAGGAGGAACCTGTGGAGTTTGTGGCCAGGTGGTGTCGAGGTGGGGACTCGGGTGGGAACAGGAGCCCACAGCTTCAGACGGGACAGGCTCAGCAGGGAAAGACGAGCTCTTCTGCGGTGGTGGGCACCTGCCCGCATCCATCGCCTAAACCCCAGCTTCGTGCCCCGGGCAGCAGCCGTCAGCTTCCCTCCGCCGCGGGGAAGCCCCGGCTGCCCGAACCCCGCCGGCCGCAGCCCCCAGTCCCGGAAGTCCCGGGCAGCGTCAGCTTCGTTATCGGGTAAAGGAGCACCCCGCGCTGCGCTTGTCAGGCACTAGATTGCCCAGGATCTTGAAGGTTTCCCTATCCTTCTTTGCCTTTAATTTTTATTGTTAAAGTTACTTTCACTTTGAGATCGGTAGCATCTCTTTTTTCCTTGCGTTGTCCCTCCGGACGGTGACCTGGCTTCGCTTTCCCCGCTCCAGCAGCACTATTGGGGCTGTGCCCGTTCCCCTCCCAGGGGCTGGGACAGGGTTCCCCCTCCCAGCCTGAGCCTGGGGCTCTGCCGGCGCGGTGACGGGCGCTTAGACCTCCTCGGGCCCGTTCCCTGCTCGGCAAGCAAACCCTCTTTCAAAGTTTCATACCGGGCACCTCAAATTGCGCACCGGTGCGGCTGCTGGAGGATCGCTCTCCTCCTCCCAGCCTTGTCAAGGGTTGCCTTATATTTTCCCGCTCCATTTCGTTGTGGTTTAATCGCTGGCAGGTGAAGGTTTTCCTGCTAGGGCTGAGCAAGCAGCAGCGGGAAGGTTGCGGGAGATGCCCGGGCTGCTTTTGCTTTGCTGGGCTCAGCAGAGGAGAAGCGCTTTGCAAAGCCCCGTGTTTTCAGAGCACAGAAAAAAAAACCCAGACCAAACCGCTAAAATAACCTTAGAAACGAAATAAACAGGGAGGTGGGGGGGGAGAATCTAAAAAATAAAAGAAGTAGCGTGAGAGCTCAACCCCGAGCCGCTGCAGCCCAGCTAGGGGTCGCAGAGGGCAGAAGCCCTCGGGTAGCTCCGGGATCGGCTCCTTCCCCGACGGTAGCCCTGGTCTCGGCCATGTGTCTCCCCAGGAGTGCCGGTGCCAGCTCTGTTCCAGCACCACGCTCACGCCGAGCTTACCGGGAAGCACTGCCGCCGCCGCAAAGCCCGCACCGTCTTCTCGGACTCGCAGCTATCCGGCCTGGAGAAGAGGTTTGAGATCCAGCGCTACCTGTCCACACCCGAGCGGGTGGAACTAGCCACGGCCCTCAGCCTTTCCGAGACGCAGGTACTGTTTAGGGGTTCTGGCAGCCGTCCCCATCCCATATCCCGCGCAGCATCCCCAACTTCGCTTTTTAATTTTTACTGCTTTTTAATTATTATTTTTACATTTTTTTTTAATCATTACTTTTTTCCTCTCTCCTGCTCTCCCCAGGTGAAAACTTGGTTCCAGAATCGGCGGATGAAGCACAAAAAGCAGCTGCGAAAATCGCAGGACGACCCGAAGCAGCCGGGCGCCGAGGAGAGCCGGGAGCTGAGCTCCCCCGAGCCAGAGCTGCCTGAGGCGGCCGGCGTAGAGCCCCGCAAGGCTCCCTTCCTCCTGCAGGACCCCGAAGATGAGGTGGACATCCTGGAGGAGGGGGACCTCTGCGCCGGCCCCCACCGTCTCTAGCCGGCCCGGACTCACCTGCTTCTCCGGGGCGGCTCTGCCCCAGCCCGGGTCCCGCAAGCCGCTCCTTATTCCCCAGCCTCCAGTCTGCCGGAGCCCCGAGGGAAGGGGATCACGTTTTGGAAGGAGCTGTTGATGCAGGGGGGAGCCCCCTCCCCGGCGGGCAGGCCCAGAGAGAAGGTAGCGGAGCGGTGCGGGGGCACCGCGGTACCCCCGACATCACCCCCTAGCTTGGCCCGATGTTGGCAGAGCAAAACGAGGCAAGTTTCCATTCCCTTCCCGTTGAAATATCGGACTTCTCCCCGTTCCCTGAGCTTTCCAATAAAGGTACAACCGTGGCGGCTTGCTGTGGTCACTGAGCGGCGGTGGGGATCCCTCGCTCTGACCCCGCCAAACCCCGCAGAGCACCCCTGAGCGGGATTGGTGCTTATCGCATCTTCCCCGGGGCGGTAGGTCGGGGTTTCAACCCGGGCAGAGCTTCCAGGGCACCCACATACTAAAAAAATTAAAATAAAATAAAACCAACGAAAGAACAAACCCAAAGAATTGTACAAACGCACTCGGAAGAAACAGGTGAGACCAAACCAAGCATTTAATTCCGAGAGGGGAAAGGGGAGCAGCAGGAATCTTTCGATCCTGCCAGGACTACTCGGAGTAAAAGAGATTTTTCTCCAGCTGGGAGAATCACCTGCATGGGCAGCCTGATTCCTTCACGGCTTCCAGTCGTGAATCACCTTCGGGATACTTTTTCTTTTCCTCTCAAAGAGCCGCAGAGCTGGTCCCACCTTTGGCTTCTGTTCCCCCCTCCCCTCCCCAGCCTGCTTCTACCCCAGCGCCTCTCTGAGCTCCGTACTGCTCCGTACTCCGTGCTCGTTTTGCCTTTTTCTTCCTCCCAGAGAAATGGTTTAATTTCCAGGTAAACGACGCCTTTATTAATTTCTTTTTAGTTATTATTATTTCTTTGGGTTTATTATTATTGCTGTTTGCCGTTTGCTTCGTTTTGTTTTGTTCTGCGGTGAGCTGCTGGCCGACAAACGCGCTGGGAGCGCAGGGGAGACTCCGCATCTCCAGGGGAAGCTCGGAGCCTTCCTCGGTAAAAACCTGCAGCCAAGGCTGTGTTTGCTGGCCGTGCAGCCCCGCTGGTACGTCGGTGCCTCTTGGGGGTTATTTATTTCCTCCCCCTCTCCCCTCTTTTTTGGTTTTCGTTTTGTGTCGCTTTTTTTTTTACCGGGGAGTTAATTTGGTCGTCCGATGTCGTTAAGACTTTTCAGGGCATTTTTGGACTATGGGACACGCAGAAAACCTATCCCCGTTTAATCGATCAAATACAGATGACTGAAACCTGTGCGTTCGCCTCCGTTTTGTGGCTTTTCCTTTTGTTTCTTTCGGGTTTTGGTTTATTTTCCTTTTTTTTGTGTGATTTTTTTTCTGTGTTTTATTTTTGTTTGCTTTTTCTTTGGGTTTTTCGTTGTTTGTTTTGGGTTTTTTCTTTTTGTTCTTTTTATTATGATTTTTTTTAAAAGACACTTAAAATAATGAAGATCAGGCATTTGGGAAAGATCCCAAATACCCAACCGTCTGTCCAGAAAATGGTTCGTTGCCTTTTTACCTGTGCATAGAAATATTTTCAGGATCAGTATTTTCATCAAGAAATTCTGCTAAAATGCCACCCACCTCCCTAAAAAAAATTAATATACACATATATATAGATTATTTCAGAAGATAAACCGAACCAATTCCTTCCCAAAGCCTCGGTGTGATTTGAAGATCATTCGGAGAGCCAAGAGCAGGGTACAGCAGGTCGTTTTCCATTGCCGCGGTGCTGGCTGGAAATGCTGCTTTTCGGCTCCGTGGCTCTTCCCTTCTCTCCACACCTACCCGGCTGTAGGCAGGGAGGTGATGGAAACCACCTCAATAAGCTTTGGACTCGATGCTTTTGTAGATCCCCCGTTCGGTCGCCCACCGAGTATTTCGTTTGTTTTGCTCTGTGCTGATCGTCAGCCTCCCCCCGAGTGCGCATTTCATTAGGAACTATTAAAAGTGATATAAAAGAGAAGCTCTACTGTGATATTTACATGGTAATTTTTACTCTCTCTCTCTCTCTCTTTGACTACATCTACCGCTGCTCTTTCCAGGGCTGTGGATGTGCTATCGATGCCCAGCTCGGATCTGGCCTGGCAAGCCACACTCTGCTTGCAGGGGCTACTGAATTCACACCAGTCACTCACCTTTGGTAATAGGATTGGGCAGCAAAGTATTTAGGGGGAAAACAAAATGCATCCCTCTGGTTTAGTGAGAGAGAATCTTAGGAGCAAGTCTAAAGTCAACCAAAAAGAAAGCTATGTTACACCTAGGTGGAAAAGGGACATTAAAAGTATTTTTTTCTTTACAGCTGTGTGTGGTTCCTTTTCCTTGTGCAAAGAACTGTTCTCTAATTATTAAAGAGAAGGGTGTGTAAAAAAAAAAACACTTCTGAGCTGGATAGAACAGAAAGGAGAAAGTCAGGAGGAAGTCAAAGTAGAAGATTAAAATGCATAGAGGACAGGGGTTTGGGCACAGACACACAAAGTCAATTTTTTCCTCCTCTGTGCCTTTACACCACAGTTTTGCAAGGCATTCGGGGATGTCATGGAAATGGTGGTGTCAGCACTGCCAGGCTCTGCCCTCCCAGTGCAGATCGGGGAGTGTGGTCACAGGCTGTGTAACCAAGTACGCTCCTTCTGGGCCGAGCACCCCCAAAAGTGGTGCTCCTTGCAGCTGCAGGGGCATTTGCACACGGGTGGTTCTCAAGGGAGGGAAGGATGTTGGGATTCAGGAGTACATCCAGGAACAGGCTCTGCAGCACAGGACCTTTACTGTGCCACAACCCAGGCAGCGCTGCAGATGATAGCAGGGGAGGTGAGGGAAGACCAAACCCACAGGTATCCTCATCTCAGACCTCTGGGCAGGGCCACATTCATAGTTTCATAGTTTCAGCCAGGGTTGGAAGGGACCACAAGGATCAGCTAGTTCCAACCCCCCTGCCATG
This sequence comes from Colaptes auratus, assembly GCA_015227895.2. Taxonomy (NCBI): domain Eukaryota; kingdom Metazoa; phylum Chordata; class Aves; order Piciformes; family Picidae; genus Colaptes; species Colaptes auratus. The sequence goes on along the minus strand of JAAWVA010000040.1, from coordinate 4,365,915 downwards.
GGCAGGGACACCCCACACTAGATCAGGCTGGCCAGAGCCTCATCCAGCCTGGGCTTAAACACCTCAACGGACAGGGCCTCAACCACCTCCTTGGACAACCCATTCCAGGGCTTCACCACCCTCATGGTGAAGAACTTCCTCCTCACATCCAGCCTGAATCTCCCCACCTCCAGCTTCATTCCATTCCCCCCAGTCCTATCACTCCCTGATAGCCTGAAAATTCCCTCCCCAGCCTTCTTGTAGCCCCCTTCAGATACTGGAAGGCCACAATGAGGTCACCTCGGAGCCTTCTCTTCTCCAGACTGAACAGCCCCAACTCCCTCAGTCTGTCCTCATAGGAGAGGAGCTCCAGCCCTCTGCTCATCCTCGTGGCCCTTCTCTGGACACCTTCCAGCACCTCCAGATCCCTCTTGTAATAGGGGCTCCAGAACTGGACGCAGTTCATGGGACCCCTTTAGCAGCAAGGTGCCACACGTTTTCTGGGGCACAGTGAAAGACATTAAAGAAGCCTAGAAGTTATGCTCCACCTTTACACCTCTAAAGACACGCTGTCAACGATGAGGACTGGAAAGCAGATGAGATTCTCACTCCTGCAGTCACTGAATACTTCAAATAGGCATGAGCAAGATGGAACATCCAGACAGCCCACAAGACAGGCATTTGCTAATTATCATCTCCCGTTAGGGATTGCTTCTACAGCAAACTGCAATAGCATAAAGAAGATGCTTCCTTTTATTCATTTATTTTTTGTTTGTTTTGCATGCTGCCCAACCCTAAGTGCTCTCTTGTGTGAGAATAAGGAAGCCTGTGAAGGAAGGACCAGCTCTGGTGACTGTGAGAAAGAGCTCCAGATGCACAAACCCAGTGCTAGGTAAAGGCAGCGAATCGCCACTGGTGACAGCTGGCAAGGGTGCCTTAAAGCAGCCTGCCTTAGAGAAGAGCCTGCTTTGAACAGAAGTGATGCTGGCCAAAAACCTGGATAGAGCAGATGCTAAAGAAGCATCCAGCAGCTCAGCAAGAGCTTTGCATAATCGTGAGTGCAGAGCAGGCAGCTGCAGGTAATACCACAGGGCTACGTTTCTGCGTCTCACAGAAGCACTTCAGGGTTTGCTCCAGCAGCCACAGCAAAGCCAAGATGCACCACGCCAGAGGACATCGAGTCTTTAACTTTAGGAAAGCAAGCTGAGTAGCCTCAGCAAGACCCAAACAAAGTGAGTCAAAAGACTTGGTCAGCTTGCCTTTGCCCCTGGCATTTCAGAAACCTGTTACCTCATTATCCTGCCTTCAGGCCAAGTTCTTCCTTGAAAGATTATCTGTGCCCTAACAGGTAGAAAAGGTACTGCAGCCCACTCTGGGATCACATTTTCTTAGGCTACACTTTACCACCTTTATCACCAAGTATTATCTGCCTTTATCACCAAGTATTGCTACTGCTACATGAACTCTATGTCACTATTGGGAGCCAGTCCAGGGCTCTCCAGAGCTACAAGTGTTTCACCTAAGATTATTATGCTATAGAAACAAGATAAATCCAAGACACAAGACAACTCTTCTTAAGCTAAGACCATTCAGGCAGGAGTTTGTAATTAAGTGATGATGGTTGGTTTTGTGACTAGAGGGGAGCACAGTACAGTAACACTAAGGTTGGATGAGACCTCGAAGATCATTGAGTCCAACCTGTCACCACAGACCCCATGACCAGACCATGGCACCAAGTGCCACGTCCAATCCCCTCTTGAGAGGAAGAACAAAGTCACAAGTTCAGGTGGCTACAAGGCTCAGGAGTGCTGCAGTCAGCATCTTCTCTATGCTCTGGGGCACAGAGGTGAGAAAAAGAGCCCAATTCCTTTCTGCCAGCAGCATTATCACACTTAGGACACGGCAAGTTTCCCAGGAACAATCAGAATATGCATCAAATAACACCCAAGCCTCTGCTGACTCCCCTGTGCCACTACAGGAACTTTCCTCTTCACAAAGCATTTATACTGGTCAACAAAATAAAATGAAATTCACAATCACCCACATTTCTTCACCTCCCTGTGGTTCTGGGCACCTTGGCTAACATTTAAAACTACAATCACATCGAAAACCAAAAGCAACCTCGCTGACAAACACACAGAGAATGTGACCCACCCCATCCCATCGAGTCCCCATCCCAGCCTGTTCCTGAACATTGCAGGGAACAGGAGGAGACTTTGGGAACAGGCTGCTTATCCCAGAAAATTTGGCTCAAACAAGGGCAAACCTTCTGAGGCTGAGGCAGAGGAAAGAAAGAGTTGCTACTTGAGACATCCTCTCCCTCATCAGCCAGCTCCTTGCAGGCTGGGAAGAAACACCTGCCAGGATGCTGACAGGAAGCTGGCATGGCAGCATCGTGGTATTAAATATCATCAGATTCAACTCAACCCATGACACACTGATAAAATAGGATGGCTTTGTCAGTCAGCAGCCTGTGAGCCAGCTCTTGCTACCTTCTGTGAGACAGTGGTGACTTGAAATGTGATGGTGATGCAGCAGCGTGGGCTGCCCAGGGAGGTGGTGGAGTTACCTTCCCTGGAGGTGTTCAAGAGGGGATTGGATGTGACACTTGGTGCCATGGTTTAGTAGTCATGAGGTCTTGGGTGCCAGGTTGGACTTGATGATCTTTGAGGTCTTTTCCAACCTTATTGATTCTATGATTCTAATTAGAACTGACCCTGGATATTTGCCCACTGAAGGTGCTCTCAGCTTCTACACCTCCTATATCTAAAAATATTAAGAAATGATGGCCCTAAAGCTAAAACATTAAGACATGATGGCACTGGAAAGAGCCCAGCAGGTACATGTTGAGAAGTGTACACATATACATTCCTGCCCCTGTTGAAGGCAACCTGTGCTCATGATGAGTAACACTGCTGGAGCCATGCAACTATGTCAGGCAGGTTCTACTTCAGCTCAATCTCTCTCTGAATTCTTAATGCAAAATCCAAGGCCTTCTTCCTGTTTAAATTCCTTGCCTTCCTAATCTGACAGACATCAAGTTTTGGCCTTTTAAGCAGATAGATGCTCATCATTTACTTGTCTGGTCCCCTTTTGTGCCACCATACCTGTTAGGTGGAGGGGAAAAAAATGCACTAGTATTGAGGTAGATCAAAAGGTTTCCTTCCCACATGTGCTGCAAATAATCATAGTATCATAGTGTCAGTCAGGGCTGGAAGGGACCACAAGGATCAGCTAGTTCCAACCCCCCTGCCATGGGCAGGGACACCTCACACTAGAGCAGGCTGGCCACAGCCTCATCCAGCCTGGGCTTAAACACCTCCAGGGGTGGGGCCTCAACCACCTCCCTGGACAACCCATTCCAGGGCTTCACCACTCTCATGGGGAAGAACTTCCTCCTCACCTCCAGCCTGAATCTCCCCACCTCCAGCTTCATTCCATTCCCCCCAGTCCTATCACTACCTGATCTCCTGAGCAGTCCCTCCCCAGCTTTCTTGTAGCCCCCTTCACATACTGGAAGGCCACAATGAGGTCACCTTGGAGCCTTCTCCTCTCCAGACTGAACAGCCCCAACTCCTTCAGTCTGTCCTCATAGGAGAGGTGCTCCAGCCCTCTGCCTTTTTCTGGGAGAAGAAACTAACTAACTAAAAATAATCCTAACCCAGTCCTTTCCAAATGGTTTGTGAGATGATCATGATCAGTGTCCTTAAAGCAATGAATCTATCTCCTCTCCCTGAAGCAGCATAAAAGATGGCTTCTAGTCTAGTGTGGGGTTAGTATTTAAAGGGCTCCCAAAAGTTCTTTGCTTTAGGGGGGGGGGGGGAAAAAAGCCCAAATGAAACACATCACTCACCCAGAAAGATCACCCTCATCTCTGGGAGCTCTAAAAGGGAGTAGGATGACAGATAGGGGGAAGGTGATCAATTAAGACATTAAGCATTTTGCACCACATGGACGCATCTGCATGGCAGCCAAATAATAAGGCCATCAGCTCATTTTCAGGGGGCTGTTGCCTACTTCAACTCAATCCTCAGATCAAAGAGAAAATGTCTGCTTGCATTTTCTAATCAGAAAAGGGATGCTAATTTAGGTTCCTTAATGTGTGGTGGTAAGAGACTTCTTCAATTAACTGAATTCTATAGCTCAGAAAATAAAACAGGGGGGATACAAAGGGAGTCAGGCTGGAAAGGCAGAAGTTCTCATTAAATCAAAGGTCCAATATTCATTACCTCCAGCATCTGGGGCTAAACACTAAACATGGAGATCATCAAAGGGGGTTTAATGGGTTAAATTGAGAATATAATCTAATTAAAATATTAGATACGAGTAAATAGCTCTTTGATATTCATCTGAAGGTTTCATTAAGATAGGTACTTGAGGGTTGTATGAAGGGGGGATTATCACTTTTAAGCAGAAACAACAAGTTGAGGTTCCCTAATCAGAAATGCTTCAAAGTGCTACCATTGGGTTTAAAAATGAAAGTAGAAAAAGCAGCAACTGGCAGAGGACAGAAACATTTACCCAGCCTGGCTTGGTGGAGCACACCACAGGCATGCACCTCGGAGAAGGAGAAGGCAAACACACTTCCCAAAGGCAAGAAGGCTGAGGCAGAGAATGGGCCTGGTCCAGAAGATGCAGAGGACATTTGAGAGCTGTCCACCGCTGCACTTTGATATGCAAAGCATTTCCCCTGTCATTTGACCTCCATTCCCCACATTGAGGTCACCTCTTCCACCAAGCTTCCCCCAAAAGGCTATGGAATCATTGAATTGTAGAATGCCAGGGGTTGGAAAGGACCTCCAGTGGTCATTGAGGCACACAGAAGCACAGAATCACCAAGGTTGGAAGAGACCTCAAAGACCATCAAGTCCAACCTGTCACCACAGACCTCATGAATAAACCATGGCACCAAGTGCCACATTCAATCCCCTCTTGAACACCTCCAGGGATTGGGACTCCACCACCTCCCTGGGCAGCACATTCCAATGACTAACAACTCTCTCAGTGAAGAACTTCCTCCTCACCTCGAGCCTAAACTTCCCCTGGTCCAACTCCCCTGTAGAATATGACCACTTAGGATGGGTCACACAGGAACAGGTCCAGGTGGGATTGGAAGCTCTCTAGAGAAGGAGACTCCACAACCTCCCTGGGCAGCAGTAATGCACCTCACATGTTTCTGCCTGTGAAGGTTAACAGTTTAATTCAGCACATGTGGTGGGAAACAACCAACAGGGTGGAGAGCTTCCCAGCTCTCAGGTAGGTCAGGAGGGCTTTAAAAGCAAGGCACAGGTCCCTTTTCCAGGATGGAGAGACAAGGTACAGTGATTGTTTCTTCTTCACATTAGGGTGGGTGCCTGACTGGGGAATCCTGCAGGGTGTATTTCAGCAACTAACTCACTTTTGGGAGGACTGAGGCATCCTGAGGACTGTGGGATAGAGGTTAATGGTCAGGCATTGGAATAGGTTACCTGGGGAGGTGGTGGAATCGCTGTCTGGGGAGGTGTTCAGCAATGTGTGGCCATGGCACTTTGGGATGTGGTTCAAAGGCTGTGGTGGTGTTAGGTGGATGGTTGGACTTAATGATCTTAGAGAGCCTTTCCAATCAAAGTTGTTCTGTGATTCTATGGAACTCACCCAGGATTCTCTAAAGTGAATGGTACGGAGCTTTACCACTTTGCCTTTCTGTTGTTAGCCACCTCCAAGGAGACTCAACCCTCTTCCCCCCTCCCCCAAGACTAATTCTCTCTCTCCCCCTATCCAAAAAGGGCCCCAATAAATTGCATAAATCAATTACACACCATCACAAGGTTATTTCTTCCCTCCCCCCCCTTTTACCTAGCCCATTTTCTAAGAGATTTTTATGTGCTTCCTTCAAAATTCCCTTGTGTCCCAATCACATTTCAGCTGCTGCCTTAATTCCTAATTTGCTAAGTTAAAGAAAGGGAACCACAGTCAGAAACCCATCTGTTTGTTGTAATTTTGATAGAATTAATCTGTTAAAAGCTGCTTCTCTCTCCAACATGTAGCTCTCAATGATCCTCAGTTAGTCAATACATTTCCCAACTGCTTCTGGCTAATACCAGATTGTCTGCATGACCAGCCAGTACTTGGTTTGCATTTTCTTGCCCCAGATGAAGCTTCATAAGGTTGGGCTTGATGTGGTAACTCTTCACTGACAGAGAGCAGAGTAACATTTGAATGATTAGCATTGTGCCATTACCAACTGCTGCCTTTGGGGCACATCTTTTTTTTTGGTTGTCTTTCTCATCAGCAGTGGGTTCTTTCTGCCCTTCATTTCTGGAGAGTCAGCCAACATCTCTTCAGCACTTCCAAAAGAGAAGCACTGCTGGTATTAAAATCACCAAATAAAGCCCTTTCTCAGCACTGGTTAGGCCACACCTGGAGTCCTGTGTCCAGTTCTGGGCCCCTCAGTTTAGGAAAGATGTTGAGTTGCTGGAAGGTGTCCAGAGAAAGGGAACAAAGCTGGGGAGGGGTTTGGAGCACAGCCCTGTGAGGAGAGGCTGAGGGAGCTGGGGTTGCTTAGCCTGGAGAAGAGGAGGCTCAGGGGAGACCTTATTGCTCTCTACAACTACCTGAAGGGAGGTTGTAGCTAGGTGGGTGTCAGCCTCTTCTCCCAGACAACCAGCACCAGAACAAGAGGACACAGTCTCAAGCTGCACCAGGGGAGATTTAGGCTGAATGTTAGGAAGAAATTCTTCACAGAAAGAGATTGGCCATTGGAATGTGCTGCCCAGGGAGGTGGTGGAGTCACCATCCCTGGAGGTGTTTAGGAAGAGACTGGATGGGGTGCTTGGTGCCATGGTTGAGTTGCTTAGATGGTGTTGGGTGATAGGTTGGGCTTGATGATCTCGCAGGTCTTTCCCAACCTGGCTCTGCAGATATGCCCATGGGTTTGACATGGCTAAAAAAATGATCCAGCTGTGACAGCCTGAAAGGTGCAACTGCTAGGTCAGTTGATTTGGCAGCAGAAGGGCCCCAGAGATTACACATTTCAAATGCTACACAAGCAACTGCTTCGCTATTATTAGGTTTTTTTTACATTACCTCTAGTTGAACTGATTCTGAAATTCAACAATGATTAAACTCTGTCTTTCAGTGGAATGGGGGAAAAAAACACCTCTGTGTGAAAGTCACAGTTCATAGCTAAACAGTTCAGACATTTGTGCCTTGAGGATGTCCCTGATCATTTCCAAAGGCTTTATAAGATGTGAAGGGCTCTGAAGGCAGCTACGATTTGCTTCTCCTTCTCGTGCCGATGCCACAAAGCTTCCAGGGATGCAATCTGAGGTAGGCTGTCCTCATTTAAAGAGAGCAGAACTCTTTCCTCTCTCACCTCTTCATCTGACTGCCTTGCCATGAAAGTCTTTGGTCTAGGAATCGTCTTGGCATATTCCAGTGCCTAAAAGCAGGAAAATGGGGAGGGCTGATTAAAAGAAAACCTGCACAGTATTTCCAAGGCAATGTAGGTGTTCCCATGGTGAATCTCCTCAAGAAACCCAAAGCCTTTTGGCCATCCAAACAGTGCAGTTTCCTCTCTTTGTGGTTTGTGTGAGGCTTAGGAATAAATGTAAGAGGTTGTGGATGCCCCCTTCCTGGAGGTGATCAAGGCCAGGCTGGATGAAGCCCTGAGTGAGCTGGGACATATCCTTGCCCATGGCAGGGGTTTGGAGCTGGATGACCTTTAAGGTCCCTTCCAACTCAAACAATTCTGCAGCTGTATGGATCTGTGGTTTCTTTGCAAAGTGCACTCTGCAGTAGTGTGGCTTCCACTGCTGATGTGAAGCAGAGCAGGTGCTGTGCTGGGTAGCATTCCTAGGGTTGTTTTACCCTCCTTTATTTCCTCCCTTTCCCCAGGAAAACATCACTGGCTGGTTAGGCTCAGCTGAGTGCTGATAGCTTAGAGTACTGCTCTATTTCCACATGGTGGAAATAGAAGCAGAAGCATGAACTAAAGACTGCTGCTGGCATCGAATTCAGCAACTCTTGGCATACATCAACAGCCACAACAGAACAGAAGAGAGGGGGAGGTTGCCAGGATCCCAGGGGAGTAGAAGTCCTGAGAGTTGTTAAAATGGAGAAACTGCTTTAGACTACTGTGAGTTAAATCTATGCTCTTCTTTTGTGTGTGTGTGTGTGTGTGTGTGCAAGGTCCAAAACCTCTCCCTGCATGCACTTTCAAGGGTCCCTGCTCTTACCTTCTGCCTTGACACTGAAGATAAAACCTGGGGTTTTGCAGGTAACCTCTGAGCCAAAGCAATGCTTTTCATGTTGTGTTCCTTAATTTGCTTTGCATATTCCTTCAGTTGCTTTAACTTCTCTTTCTGCCCAAAGGAAAAAAGGTGTCTGGTTAATTCAATGTCTCAGTAGACCCATCAATGAAACACTGTTGGGGTTTTCCCATGGGAGCCTTCCATTTACACCTCTGGGGCTGTTTAACCTGGCTGTGCTATTGATCATCCCTCAGCAGAGCACAACAGGAAATCCTGACAAAAGGCACAGATATTTCTGTTTGAGGCACTTTTCATTTTTAAGAGCTTTTCTGGATGGCATTGAGGGTAGAGCCCAACAGAAGTGTGACAGTCTGAATGTTTCAAGGGATCTGTTCAGCTCTGTGCTGGGCTCATTTCTCTCAGCTTTTGCAATGCTTTTTGAAACCTCTGTACCTGCTTTAAGGCTCTCAGTGCCAGGGTGCTTTTACTTAGCTGATATTCTGTGTCTTTGTGTTTCCAGCAATTTCATAGAATCAGTAAGGTTGGAAACGACCTCAAAGATCATCAGGTCCAACCTGTCACCCAACACCTCATGACTAACTAGACCATAGCTCCAAGTGTCACATCCAATGCCCTCTTGAACACCTCCAGGGATGGGGACTCCACCACCTCCTAGGGCAGCACATTCCAATGGCTAACAACTCTCTCTGGGAAGAATTTTCTCTTCATCTCCAGCCTAAACCTCCCCTGGCACAGCTTGAGACTGTGTCTTCTTGTTCTGCTGCTGTTTGCCTGGGAGAAGAGACCAACCCCCTCCTGGCTACAACCTCCCTTCAGGTAGTTGTAGACAGCAATAAGGTCTCCCCTGAGCCTCCTCTTCTCCAGGCTAAGCAACCTCAGCTCCCTCAGCCTCTCCTCACAGGGCTGTGCTCCAGACCCCTCTGCAGCCTTGTTGCCCTTCTCTGGACATGTTCAAGAGTCTCAATGTCCTTCTTAAACTGAGGAGCCCAGAACTGGACACAGGACTCAAGGTGTGGCCTAACCAGTGCTGAGTACAGGGCACAATGACTTCCCTGCTCCTGCTGGCCACACTATTCTTGATGCAGGCCAGGATGCCATTTGCCTTCTTGGCCACCTGGGCACACTGCTGTCAATCAGCACCCTCAGGTCCCTTTCAGTTTGGCAGCTCTCCAGCCACTCCGACCCCAGCCTGTGGCACTGCATGGGGTTATTGTGGTCAAAGTGCAGCACCCAGCACTTGGACTTGTTGAATGCCATCCTGTTGGACTCTGCCCATCTGTCCAACCAGTCAAGATCCCTCTGGGGAGCCCTTCCACCCTCTAACAGATCAACACCTGCTCCCACCTTGGTGTCATCCACAAATTTATTACCTTCATTCAGCAGGATGCTCTACCTTGCCCCTGTTTGGAGCCAATGTCCCTTATTTCCCTTCAATGCATTGATACCCCAGTGGCACTCTTTGCAGTGAGAGTGGTGAGACACTGGAACAGTGTGCCCAGGGAGGTTGTGGATTCTCCCTCCCTGGAGGTGTTCAAGACCAGGTTGAGTGGTCTAATGGGAGGTGTCCCTGCCCACGGCTGAGAGGTTGGAATTAGATGATCTTCAGGGTCTCTTCCAACCCAACCCATTCTATGAATCTGTGAGTCTATGGCATAATAATGCAACTCAGTCCTGGGAGTGTGGGATTTACTGATGGGCAATTAGCCTTGTTGGATTCTGTGAACTACTCCCTGCTTTTGGATCTACAAAATTAGAGGGTTAGGTTTATCCACAGTGCAGTTCTGTCCTTTCATTTGAATCTCTCCTTTGGATCTCAAGCTAGATCTAGAGTCAAAGGCATAAAGTACCATACAAGTTGCTTCTTAGCAGTGGTATTTCTTTGTCATTTCCCCCTGCCTAAGCTCACTTTGCACAACTGAGAAGCAGATCACATGACAGGGGCTGCTTACTTTCTCTTTGATTGCTTCATAGTCAGGTCCAAGGCCTCCAAGCTTCACATTCAGATTTATGTAGGCCTTTGAGCTCTGTGGCTGAAAAACAGACAGCAGTGACAGATTTGCCTTTGTTTTTCCTTGCTGGGGTTTCCTGGAGAGCATAATTAAATCAAGTCCTACAAGGGCAGAATTCAACTCTCAGGCAGGTATGTCTCACTTTAAGGACTGGAAGTGACCAAGAAGATTGAGTTAATTGCACAAGTCAAATCATGCACTCAAAAATGATCTATTTAAAACAGCTTCAAGTGACTATTTGACTGGAATGAAGCTCCAAGGAAATTGTTATGAGAGAAGCAGATGAAAGTACCACATTTTAGTGGCAAAAAAAAAAAGGTAGGCGAATGTTATTAGTGATGGTTACCTTTCAGACCTCAAAACTGCAATGGAGAATTGTTCAGACAGTTGAAGAAAAACCAACCCCTGCCCTGCTGTAATAGTACAGAAGTTTTAATCTACCCTCTTCCCATGCCCTGCAGCACAGCAAAAGCTTCACAAGCACACAGGGAAGACAGAAGATGAGTAATAGCATTTCAGTCCTTCATGACATTACTCCAAAGAGCCCAATAATTCCAGAATCTTTTAAATATGGACCTGATGGAATGGGTCCAGAGGAGGGCCATGGAAATGGTCAGGGGCCTGGAACACCTCTATATAAGGACAGGCTGAGGGAGCTGGGGTTGTTCAGCCTGGAGTGGAGAAGGCTCCGGGGAGACCTAATAGCAGCCTTCCAGTACCTGAAGGGGCTACAAGAAGGCTGCAGAGGGAGTGTTTGCAAAAGCCTGTGGAGATAGGATGAGGGGCAATGCTTTGAAATGAGAGAAAAGCAGATCTAGATTGGATGTGAGGAACAAGTTCTGCACCATGAAGGTGGTGGAACACTGCAACAGGTTGCCCAGGGAGGTAGTCGAGGCGCCATTCAAGGTCAGGCTTGACAAGGTTCTGAGCAACCTGCTCTAGAGGAGGATGTCCCTGTTGGACTAGGTGGCCTTTGAAGGTCTCTTCCAACCCAAACCATTCTATGATTGATTTTTAGAAGTGGACTGTGCATTAAAAACCTGATCACTGGAACCTCATTATGGTCAGCTCTGTGGTCACTTCAAACACACAGCAAAGCAGAAGCACCAAGAAACTTCTACATGCAAATAAAAGGTGTGTTTCTTCAGTGGCCCTTTTCAAGTTAAACTCAGCTGCAGAGAAACTAATCCCATGCAGTGGATTTTGTATTTGATACTCCTTTGTGCCAGTGATCCCCATTCTTTTGTGATAGGCTTACAATACAATACACCAGGTTGGAAGAGACCTTCAAGATCATCGTGCCCAACCTATCAACCAATCCAACCCACCTAAACAACTGGACCATGGCACCAAGCACCCCATCAAGTCTCCTCCTGAACACCTCCAATGATGGTGACTCCACCACCTCCCTGGGCAGACCATTCCAATGGGCAATCACTCTCTCTGTATAGAACTTCTTCCTAACCTCCAGTCTAAACCTCCCCTGGCACAGCTTGAGACTGTGTCCTCTTGTTCTGGTGCTGGTCGCCTTGGAGAAGAGACCAACCTCTGCCTGGCTACAACCTCCCTTCAGGTAGTGATAGAGAGCAATAAGGTCACCCCTGAGTCTCCTCTTCTCCAGGCTAAGCAACCCCAGCTCCCTCAGCCTCTCCTCACAGGGCTGTGTTCCAAACCCCTCACCAACTTCATTGCCCTTCTCTGGACACCTTCCAGCAAGTCAACCTCCTTCCTAAACTGAGGAGCCCAGAACTGGATACAGGACTCAAGGTGTGGCCTAGCCAGTGCAGTGTACAGGGGCAGAATGAGCTCCCTGCTCCTGCTGGCCACACTGTTCCTGATGCAGGCCAGGATGCCATTGGCCTTGTTGGCTGCCTGGGCACACTGCAGGCTCATGTTCAGCCTCCCATCAACCAGCACCCCCAGGTCCCTCTCTGCCTGGCTGCTCTCAGCCACTCTGACCCCAGCCTGTAGCACTGCATGGGGTTGCTGTGGCCAATGTGCAGAACCTGGCACTTGGATGTGTTCAATCTCATGCTGTTGGATTCTGTCCATCTGTCCAGCCTGCTGAGGTCCCTCTGCAAAGCCTCTCTACCCTCCAGCAGATCAACTCCTGCCCCCAGCTTGGTGTCGTCTGCAAATTTATTCATTTTAAGGTACTGTGAGGAGTTAATCATTCAGCTGCCCCCAAGAAAATCAGGGTTTCCTCACTTCATGCCACGAGCGTGAGTGCATTTTGTTTCTCAGGAGAAGCTGGATTTTTCAGGGAGGCATAAACAGTCTCCTTCCTGTGCCTCTCCTCACAGAGGAAGCGTGAGAAAGCTACTGAAAACACAGGAGAAAAACAATGGTTTCAACTCAGGAGAACTGAAAGGGAAAGAAATCTGCCCCTCAGTTACTCTCATAATCCAGCTAATTCTTCTTAGAGGCATTCAAGCAGCAATCCACACACTGCCTCCTACATGAGACACACAAGTTCTTATTCCAGCTTAGCTTTGTCTGCCCCGAGACTTGGAGCTAACCTCTTAAACGTTTAATTTGTCATGGACACACAGGGCTCTCTCTCTCTCTCTGCTGCTCCACTGCATTGGTGTTAAGTGCTTACAACATGAAACTGCACACACAGAGGAGATAAAAAGAACCAAGTTTTCATAAGGCCCCAAATGGGATCATCAGGAGACTTGCAGTCCTGTTTATGCCGTTAGCCTTACAAATCCTCTAAGTTTGTCCTTGTTCAGTTTGATTCCCTTGGAAACAAGAGATTGGAGTTGGATCACAAATGAGCATGACCAGGATAATGGTTTGCTTAGATCTTGAGGCCTGGCTACCTGCTGCTTTGTACAAATAGCTTTATTCTACATCATTTTATCACTGGATAACTTAAAAGACAAACACTGCTCTGTGTGTCCTTAGAGCTAATCAAGTTTGAAAGTGACAAAGGGAGAGGTGGTGGTGAACTGCTTTGCTCTTCAGGCTAAAATGATTGTAGTGTCTGTTTCCACCCTTTGTTCCTTGGGTTTTAATGCTCTGGGCAAGTCAGTGTGTGTCTGTAACAATGAAACAATCCTCAGGCCCCCATTCCCTTGTTTTGTGTGTGTGTGAAGATTTTTTGGCTGATTAAGGAAGAAAAGAAAACAGAGGAGGAAACAGAAATGTTAAACCACCCAACCCACACCTGGTTGCTTACCTTCTTGCTGACTTTAGGCTGGTTTTGCTTTTCCATTTGCATGAGATGCCCTTCTGAGTTGCTTCTGCTCATTGGCACTTGGCTTCCTTCACCACCCTCTGGATCAAGCTCTGAACCATTTTCTGCCTGTGGGACTATGGGTGGGAGGAGGCTGAACATGTGCCTGTCAGCCAGGTGAGCTGCTGCCACATGACTGATCTCCTGGTGATGTTGCTCCCACTTTTGTGCAAAATGGGAGGCTGCACAAGGGGCTCTTGGTATGCTGTGTATAGAAGATTGAGAAAGCCTTAAAAAGAGTGGGGGAAATAAGAACCTTTAGCTGTCTATAGCAGATAGTTCAGCAAGCAACCTGTGCATGGAATGATCCTTGCTCACAGAATATACTGGGAACATTTAGAGGGGAGGTTGAGACTGGATATTAGAAAGACATTCTTGACAGTGAGGGGGATGAGAAACTGGAACAGGTTGCCCAGGGAGGCTGGGGGTGCCCCCTCCCTGGCGGTGTTGAAAGGCAGGCTGGATGAGGCTCTGATCATCTTTGTGGCCCTCCTTTGCCCCCTGCCTTTCTTGTTTTGGGGACTCCAGAGCTTGACACAGCACTGCAGGTGAGGTCTCACCAGAGCAGAGTGGCAGAATCAGCTCTCTCCATATTTCATTTGGTGCAGCCCAGGATGCCATTGGCCTTCCAGGCTGCAAGTGCACAGAGCTGCCTCACGTCCAGCTTCTCCTCCACCAGCACCCCCTTGCTCATTTCTAATGATTAAGGGCACCATAGTGTTATGATAACACTGTTTCAATGCTTACAGCCTTACCCTAAACCACTTCCAGCATCGTTCTGATACCTTTTATCCACACAGATATGTCTCTTGCAATCCTGAAGTGATACTTGATTCATCAGCACTTCTTGGCAGCTTGCATTAAAAGCAGATGGAATATTCCTCTGATTTGGATGTGCTTGGCCATTGTTGCTGTCACCTCTTGCAGAAGGCTGCACAGTGCCATGGTTGTGTGAATGTAGCTGGTCATGTGGAAGTCCATTTGGAGAACCACGAAGGTACTTCTTGTTCTCCTCGCTGGTGTATGTTGAAGACACAGCCTCTGCTGGGTTGAGTTTCTGTGCTGTTGGCTGAAAAGGATAGGTAGATGTGGTGAAACCCTGATTAACAAAACCTGGGGAAATTACTTAGGCAAGAATCAGAATTTGCTGCTGTATGAGAGGCAAGGCCAACAGAAGGCCCTGCACCCAGCCATTTCTGCAGCGTGCTGCTGTTCTCTTGCTCCACTGCCTGCACCGGAGCAGCCTGGAATTCTGATATTTGGTGGTAGCAAGACTTTGGTTCTGCTCATCTTCTTGGTGGTTGTTGGCTATCATTCCTTGGGAAATCCCTCCCTTGGAGACTCTGGTTGGGCTTGATTTTATTTCTCTGGGAGGACTTATTTTGGTGATCCTAAAAGAAGTTACCAAAGGTGAGGTGAATTTCAGGGGGTGCTATTACACCTGTTCCTTAAGGGTAAGTTTGCCTGTCACAGTGCCTTTCACACCTTCAAGTGTCCCTTGAAACCCATTGCAACCTGTGAATGTGTGATGTCAATGATTTAGATGCTTGGACCTCTAGACCCAGTTGTTTTCCCTGCCCTATATCCTGCAAAACATCATGCAAATGATAAGAAACAATTGATGAATTCAAGCACAGCAGGACTCCTGCTTTGAGCTAAACTCTCAGTCTGGAGTTTATTCAAGACTTGCCACTTTCAATTACAGCATCAGGTGTGGCCTGCTTTGAGGAAAGACACAGCTTTCTTTCTAGGGACTATATAAATCCATTCTCAGCCCATTTAATCTTTGTCAGCTCTGAAATCCTCCATTTCATCCTTCTGTCCCTCTAGGGTTCTTTTGTTAGCGACACTTGCAGTCACTACGTGGCACATGCACTCAGAATAACTGCTTAATGGCAGGTATTAAATCCACATATAGAGCAGAATGTCTTGGCATAAAGCTTTAGCACTGGGGAATCCTGACTCCTGGTGCCCAGATGATGATTTGTTAGCTCGACCTCTGCTGTAACAATTAATGTGCTGGCACAGTGGTGGAAAGTATGAACGGCTGCCAAACTGGGACCAGGCCAATGTTTTCCTCTTTAAATAGAATGGACAGCCCTCTAAAGTCCTTCCTTCATTCTCAAATTCCATATATCATAGAATCAGCCAGGTAGGAAAAGACCTCAGAGATCAAGCCCAAAGAGAGGCTGAGGGAGCTGGGGTTGTTTAGCCTGGAGAAGAGGAGGCTCAGGGAGACCTTATTGCTCTCTACAACTACCTGAAGGGAGGTTGTAGACAAGTAGGGGTTGGTCTCTTCTCCCAGGCAACCAGCACCAGAACAAGAGGACACAGTCTCAAGCTGTGCCAGGGGAAGTTTAGGCTCGAGGTGAAGAGAAAGTTCTTCCCAGAGAGAGTTGTTAGCCACTGGAATGTGCTGCCCAAGGAGGTGGTGGAGTCACCATCCCTGGGGGTGTTCAAGAGGGGATTGGATGTGGCACTTGGTGCCATGGTTTAGTAGTCATGAGGTGTTGGGTGACAGGTTGGACTGGATGATCTTTGAGGTCTCCTCCAACCTTGGTGATTCTATGATCCAACTTGTAACCTAATACCTAACACCTCCTGACAACTAAACTGTGGTTCCAAATGTCACATCCAATCCTTTTTTTAACACCTCCAGGGACAGGGACTCCACCACCTCCCTGGGCAGCACATTCCAGTGACCAATTACTCTTTCTGGGAAGAACTTTCTCCCCACCTCAAGCCTAAAGCACAGATAAAGCACATCTCTCACAATGAACAGCAGCATAAGATCTTGTTTATCCTTGACAGGAGAGCAGCTTCCAGTCTTAAGCGAACAGCAGGGAATGTAAAGAGTCTGCCTGAAATTACTTCAGACACTTGCAATGCAAAGAAGCTAGGGGTTGCCAGTCATAATTCCAGCTGGCTTGAAGTTCTGGTTGAGAAGTTAGTGAGGTTTTGTTTTTCACAGAGAGAGTTGTTAGCTGTTGGAATGTGCTGCCCAGGGAGGTGGGAGAGTCCCCATCCCTGGAGGTGTTCAAGAGGGGATTGGATGTGGCACTTGGTGCCATGGTTTAGTAGCAAGGAGGTCTTGAGTGACAGGTTGGACTTGATGATCTCTGAAGTCTTTTCCAACCTTATTGATTCTATGATTCTTTGATAACCTGGTGTATTTCATTATTTGTCCTGAGGTCTGTGGTGACAGGTTGGACTCGATGATCTTTGAGGTCTCTTCCAACCTCGGTGCTACTGTGATACTGCGATTGCTCCAAAGACTGTCCCCCTGCACTGGTTGGAAAGGTTCAGCACAACATGGATCTACAGACTTTATGTATATATGAGGAGCTCAGTGCACAGTTTTCTACTTGCAACATTTTCTGGTTGATGTTCAGGGGGATTTTAGGGGACAGAGTAATGCAAGAGTAGTTGTAGCTCAGAATCCTCACGAGCCATCAAACGTGACCATGCACTAGTTTGCCCTTTCCATTAGCTCACCATTATGGTTACATTATTTCACCAAAATGGGGACATTTTGTGTTATTATCAACCAGATAATGCCCTAAATTGAGACACTGAGAGTGGCAACCCACTGGGAAAGGTTGCCCAGGAACGTGGTTAAGGTGCCATCCCTGAAGGCTTTCAAGATGAGCTTTGATGTGGCCCTGGGCAGCCTGCTCTCGTTGGAGGTGTCCCTGTTGACTGCAGGGGGGTTGGACAAGATGACCTTTGAGGTTCTCTTCCAACCTGATGCAGTCTGTGAAGCTGTGTAAATAGATGAGTTGGGCTCAGAATTTGTTAGGGTTTGGGATCTAGTTTGATTTTAAATCATTCAGTACATCCAGCAGCACATGCATTAAACTTTGGTGATTATCTACTGATATGTATCCAAGGATTTGCTGCCAGCAACTGCAACTTTAAAAGCAATGAGATTACAGCTTTTAAACATCCAAACTTCAATTCTTTTGCATATATATATATATATATTTCAATTATCATGAAAAAGAACCTTGAACTGCTGTGCTTTCTGGTACCATTTATCTTCAGGCTCCATTTTCACAGCCTGGAATGGTAGGACACTCTGCACTGGTTCCTCATCAACAGTTTTAGGACCTGTAACCTAAAAACCAAGAATGTTTATGGCTACAGCCCAACCAGATGAAAGCATATAAAAGCCTTGGGGAAAGGATGAGAAATGATTTGCCTCCTATTAAAACTGAAATGCTGGAGTTAGGCATTATCTAATAGATAACCTGAAAATGAATGGCTGAAAGAGAAAATGAAAAAGGAAGCAGCACCCCAGCCAGCAGTGGGGTGGTGCAGGGATTATTCCTTCTACTTTTAAGGAGAAGAGAGGGGAAGAAAATTGCAGGAAGCTTGCAGCACAGAAATCTACTTGTAACTCTCAAATGTCTGGGCTCCTCCATTTATACAAGAGCCAGTGGATGCACCTAATAACAGAAAAGCAACTAGACAATCATCATTGTCCAAGCAATCAGCCAGTGTAGCAAGATTCTGATGGATGACATTCACCACAGCAAGGTCTTGAACAAGAGCTGGGCGGGGGGAGGGGAAGAGATGGCAAAACATGTAATGTTGGTAGGAAAGTACAAGGAGTAGCTTGCAGAAAGAGACCATCTAATGTACACAGCCTGGCAGCAGCAACAAACAGCTTGTGCAAAACAGCAAGCCCACAAACAGGGAGAACATCTTCATGTAGGCACAGTCCTGGCAGCAAGGCTGGAAAGCGAACGTGAGCAACGCTTTGCGAGGGGCTGCTGGCACTGCAGATTTCAAAGCCAAGTGATGGCTGTGTAAATAGAGCAACAGAGAGAAGTTTGCTTCAACTCATAGGATCATAAAATGTTAGGGTTGGAAGGGACCTCAAGGATAGGATAGGATAGGGTAGGATAGGATAGGATAGGATAGGATAGGATAGGATAGGATAGGATAGGATAGGATAGGATAGGATAGGACAGGATAGGATAGCATAGGATAGGATTAACCAGGCGGGAAAAGATCTTTGAGATCCTCGAGTCCAACCTATCACCCATCTAGTTCCAACCCCCCTGCCATGGGCTCAGCAAACTTTTCTTTTTTCCTCTGAGCTATGCAACTTCAGGAAAACCAACTTTATAATATTTTATTTATAGATCTATTTAGGTTGGGGATTAGGAAAACTTTCTGTACTACAAGCATGGTCAGGCGTTTGGGGGTTGGACTTGATGATCTCCAGAGGTCCCTTCCGACCCCTAACATCCTGTGATCCTCTGACTGGAACAGGCTGCCCAGGGAGGTGGTGGAGTCACCATCCCTGGAGGTGTTCAAGAAATGTGTAGCCATGGTGCATTGGGATGTGGCTTAATGGTCATGGTGGTGTTAGGTTGATGGTTGGACTCAATGATCATAGAAGCACCGAGTGGCTTAGTTTGGAAGAGATCATCTACTCCAACTCCACCCTGCCACAGCCAGGGATGTCTCTCAACCAGGTTTGGTGGCGCAAGGCCTCATCCAGCCTGGCCTTCAATATGTCCAAGGAGGAGGTATCCACAACCTCTCTGGACAGCCTATTCCAGAGTCTCACCACCTTTGTACTGGAGAACTTCTTCCTAAATTCCAGTCTAATCCTGCTCTCCCTCAGCTTCAAACCATTCCCCCTTGTCCTATTGCTAGACACCCTCATGAGAAGTCTCTTTCCAGCCTCCTGGTAGGTTCCCTTCAGGTATTGCAAGGCAGCTGTGAGATACCCTTGGAGTCTTCTTTCCACCCTTCTCAGATCTCAGAGGTCTTTTCCAACCAAAACAGTTCTCTGATTCATTGCTTCAAATGGCAGTGTAGCTTCTGTTAGTTGGGAGCAGAGAAGTTCACATATTGTGTCCAGAGAAGGGCAACAAAGCTGGGGAGGGGTCTGGAGCACAGCCCTGTGAGGAGAGGCTGAGGGAGCTGGGGTTGCTTAGCCTGGAGAAGAGGAGGCTCGGGGGAGACCTTCTTGCTCTCTACAACTCCCTGAAGGGAGGTTGTAGCCAGGAGGGGGTTGGTCTCTTCTCCCAAGCAGCCAGCACCAGAACAAGAGGACATGGTCTCAAGCTGTGCCAGGGGAAGTTTAGGCTGGAGATGAGAAGAAAGTTCTTCCCAGAAAGAGGAACTGGCCATTGGATGTGCTGCCCAGGGAGGTGGTGGAGTCACCGTCACCGGAGGTGTTTGAGAAGAGCCTGGATGAGGCACTTGGTGCCATGGTTTAGTTGATTAGATGGTGTTGGGTGATAGGTTGGACTCAATGATCTTGAAGGTCTCTTCCAACCTGGTCTGGTCTATGCTATTCTATGCTATTCTATGCTATTCTATGCTATTCTATGCTATTCTATGCTATTCTATGCTATTCTATGCTATTCTATGCTATTCTATGCTAATTTACCACACAGGTTTCCTGAGCAGTGGATAGCTGCAGCCTGGCCATCAGCAAGATGTTTTTGGTGGAACCAACTGCCTCACTGTATTGCTAGCTTACTGGGCAGGTAAAGCATACTTCTACATTATCTCTTTGAAAGAGGAACAGGACACAACCTCTGGCAGCATTTTTTTCCCCTTCTCTTTTTCTTTTTCCACCCCCCCTCCCCCCTTTTTTTTTTTCCCTTTTGGTGAACTATTCTATTAATACCAATCAAATTGAGAAAATGATCAAATGAAATTGCATTTTGAGAATCATAAGCTGTGTAATGCCTATTCTGTTAAATTGAGGCCCATAATTGCTTCTCTACTGAAAAGATACAACAAAGACAGCAATCATGGCATGTCATTATCCCAGACTAGGAAACCGGCCTTTGCAGTGAGGACTTCAAAGGCTTGTGGTTCTCGAATTGCATTTGGCTGCTATTGTTGAAGCGCAGGCAATCTTGATTAGGTGTTTACACTGAGGTAAGGCTCAGTGCACAGAGAGTCTGAGTGCCTTGGTCTAGAGCCATTAAAAAATTGTACATTATGTTCCTTGCTTTGAAGTAAGGGGCTTGTAGGTAGGAAAGCAACTCATAGTGAGTACAGCTGAGCCAGCTTGGGCCACTGCTTCTCCCTCTCTCCTTCTCTCTCTCTCTCTCTCTCTCTCTCTTTTATTCTTTCTCTCAGAGAGACTCATCATCAGGTTCTTAGAGAATCAGGCAACACTGCAAAGAACTGGATGCTTCATGAAATGCTGTATAAATTAGTAAATACACAGCTCAGCACGGATTTGCTGTGTGTTTGGGCACCCGCAGCCTGCTGGCTGCATGCACACAGGCGACAGCTGTGAATCTTGCAGCAAGGAGGCCGCAAATCTTTTTACCTAAGGTGATGTCAGATGATTAAAAAAACAACCCATAAAGCTGTCTGCAAAGTGTAAACACCCAGGGAGGTGGTGGGAGTCACCATCACTGGAGGTGTTTAGGCTTGGTGCCATGGTTTAGTTGATTAGATGGTGTTGGGTGATAGGTTGGACTTGATGATCTCAAAGGCCTATTCCTCCCCTTCCTATTCCTCCCCTTCCTATTCCTCCCCTTCCCTATTCCTCCCCTTCCCTATTCCTCCCCTTCCCTATTCCTCCCCTTCCCTATTCCTCCCCTTCCCTATTCCTCCCCTTCCCTATTCCTCCCCTTCCCTATTCCTCCCCTTCCCTATTCCTCCCTTCCCTATTCCTCCCCTTCCCTATTCCTCCCTTCCCTATTCCTCCCCTTCCCTATTCCTCCCCTTCCCTATTCCTCCCCTTCCCTATTCCTCCCCTTTACACTCTGTAGCAACTTTATGGAAATGATGGGAAATAAGGTAACAGAAATGCTTTCTCCCCCCCAAAAACCCCAAACAAAAGAACCTCAGCTGGTAGAATCTTCTTAGACATGTGCATTCTGAAGAGAAACACCATTTCATTGTTCATTAGGTGTTCAAAAAAGATTGGATGTGGCACTAGGCACCATGGTTTAGCTGTGAGGTGGGTTTAGGTGCTAGGTTGGACTTGATGATCTCTGAGGTCTTTTCCAGCCTGGTTGATGATGTGATTTTTCCACTGAAGTTCAGTATTGACCCACAGCCCTAAAACAAGCTGACCAACACTGTTTCATCACCACAGAACCTGCCAGCCAGCAGGGGTCATATCAGTAAATCAGCTTCAGCAGCCTGCAAAGCTCAGAATCGTGGAATTGTTTCAGTTGGAAATCACAGACTCACAGAACCAGGTTGGAAGGGACCCCAAGGATCACCTGGTACAACCTTTCTAGGTGATAGTGGAGTTGAAATGAGCTGGCCCAGCACCCTGGCAAGCTGAGTCTTAAAACTATCCAGTGAAGAGGAATCCACTGCTGCCCTTGGGAGAAGATTCCTGTCTTGAACTGACAAGATCCTTAACTACTGCAGTTCCCTTACCACAAAGCATGGGACCAGTCCAGTGCTTCTACCACAGAGACCTAGCAGGAGGCAATGCTCCAAGGGGTTGAGGTCCTGTTCAGTTCCTTGAACTGGTTTATTTTTAATCCAGGTTAGGGGAAAAAAGTATTCAGTAACCTCCTCAACAACCTGCAGTACTACTACATAAGACATGTGGCTTGTTTGCCTCTTCTCATACTTTGGTGTTTTGTGCAGTTTTGATGCAGTTTTGCAGGTGAGATGGTCCAAGCTGGCTCATGGGCCAGCTTGGGGCAGCAAGATGCTTCTGTCAGGCCTTCTTTCACCCCTCCCAACAAGGTAGAGCAATGGATGCCTCGACTAAGAACAAGAGAGGTCAGTGCTTCTTCCTACCCACAGCAAACAAGAAGCTGGCTGCCAGTAGGTGGTGTTGCTGTTGCAATTCTATCGCAGATTCACAGATTGCATCAGGTTGGAAGGGACACTCAAAGGTCATCTTCTCCAGTCCGCCTGCAGCCAGCAGGGACACCTCCAACTAGATCAGGCTGCCCAGGGTCAGTATTTTACCGCTTTCATTGTGAAGAACTTCCTCCTCATGTCCAAACTGAAGCTCCCCTGCTCCAGTTTCAAACCATTGCTCCTCATCCTGTCACCACAAACCCTTCTAACTGTCCCTCCCCAGCCTTCTTGTAGGTCCTCTTCAGATACTGAAATGCTGCTCTAAGGTCTCCCCAGAGCCCTCTCTACTCCAGGATAAACAGCCCCAAGTCTCCCCAGCCTGTCTTCATAGGAGAGCTGCTCCAGCCCTCTGATCACCTTTACAGCCCTCCTATGGATCTTCTCCAGCAGGTCTGTGTCTTTCTTGTGTTGTATCAACTTGTTGAGGGCAGAAGCACACTGTTCTACCTGCATGCTGCCTGACTCCTGCTGTGTCACAGCTCTGCTGCCCTCCTAGCTCCTTCAGTGATGCAATCTCAGAACACAGCCCTCATTTGAACAGGTTTTTTTGGTGTGTGTTTATTTCTTGCCTCTCTTTGAATGGTGTCTCCACATCAGAGTCCTGATCTCTGGCTCCACTACTTACATCTGAAACCTTTTCAGAATTCCCCAACCAGTAAACACAATTATATCACCACAGCTTTAATTAGCATCAATCTGCACTCATTATTTTTACCATCAACAAAATTATAACTGGGGGGAAAAAAAACAACCCAAACCACACCAACCAACCACAATCAACAACAAAGTGCTCTTAATAGCTCTGCTAGAAGAAAGCTTGTCCATCCTTACACTCCTTGTCATGCAGATGCCCTCCACCCTTGTGTCAACTGTTCATCACCCTTGGTAAACGTTTCACTTGGAGCAGAAAGTCTCTGTAGCTTTTGCAAGGGAAGGATTTTCCATGCTACAGCTGGTGGAGTGATTCACTCACTCCCACCTTCCCATTATGTGTAATAAGTATCAAGTAAAAGCAACAAACTCATCTATAATCGTTCATTAGGAACTGTAATTGCATTTCCACTTGATCCTTAATGCAAGTTGCCTGAGGTTTCTCAGTCAGCTGTAAGAAAGCTAAGCCCTTCAAATCCAAGCAGTGTGCATGGCTGCTGTCTGATGACTGATTTCAAGCACAAGTCCAGGCTGGGAGAGGACTGGCTTGAGAGCAGTCTCAAGGAGAAGGCCTTGGAGGTGTCAGGGGAAGAAAAACTCAGCATGAGCCAGCAATGGTCACTTAACAGCCCAAAAACCAACTGTGTCCTGGGCTACATCACTGCATCCTGCAGTGTGACCAGCAGGATGAAAGAGGTGATTCTTCCCCACTACTCCGGTGAGACCCCCTCTGGAGTAAAGCGTCTAGTTCTGGTACCTCCAACAAAAGAAGAACATCAAACTGCTGGAGTAGCTCCAGGGGAGGCCAATAAGACGATCAGAGGGGATGGAGAACCTCCCCTGTGAGGACAGGCTGTGAGACTTGGGGCTGTTCAGCCTGGTGAAGAGAAGGCTCTGGGGAGACAGTGACAAGCAAGAGTACTCATGGTCCTTGAAAGCAGTGTGACCACAATGTAGGTGCCAGGTGTGGGTGCAAGGAGGAAGCTCAGGAGCTGAGGCACACAACAGCAGAGTGGCAAGAGGCT
This sequence comes from Colaptes auratus, assembly GCA_015227895.2. Taxonomy (NCBI): domain Eukaryota; kingdom Metazoa; phylum Chordata; class Aves; order Piciformes; family Picidae; genus Colaptes; species Colaptes auratus. The sequence continues at coordinate 4,341,938 of JAAWVA010000040.1, read as the reverse complement.
TTAATGCTAGTATGGGGATGTGCCTAGAGATGCCAGCCCTGGTCCCCCTTCAGTCCTTCTTGACTGTAGGCTTGTAAAGAAAGAAAGGGCTTGTAGTTTTCATGAAATGAAGCAGTTCAGACTATATATATATATATCTATCTTAACTAGGCTTGTAATAATGTCTTCAGTAGTGTTCTAATTGAAGGCTTGTTAATTATTCCAGAATGGAATAGAATTAACCAGGTTGGGAAAGATCTTTGAGATCTGATCTATTCTATTCTATTCTATCTATCTATTCTATTCTATTCTATTCTATTCTATTCTATTCTCTCATCGAGTCCAACCTATCATCCAACAACATCTAATCAACTAAACCATGGCACCAAGTGCCTCATCCAGTCTCTTCCTAAACACCTCCAGTGATGGTGACTCCACCACCTCCCTGGGCAGCACATTCCACTGGCCAATCTCTCTTTCTATGAAGAACTTCCTCACCTCCAGCCTAAACCTCCCCTGGCACAGCCTGAGACTGTGTCCTCTTGTTCTGGTGCTGCTTGCCTGGGAGAAGAGACCAACCCCCACCTGGCTACAACCTCCCTTCAGGTAGTTGTAGAGAGCAATAAGGTCTCCCCTGAGCCTCCTCCTCTCCAGGCTAAGCAACCCCAGCTCCCTCAGCCTCTCCTCACAGGGCTGTGCTCCCAACCCCTCCCCAGCTTTGTTGCCCTTCTCTGGACACATTCCAGCAAGTCAACACCTTTCCTAAACTGAGGGGCCCAGAACTGGATAAAGGGTGACCAAGCTTTTGCACAGGCAATCAGGAGTTAGCAGTTGCATGATAGATTGTACATCTGCTTACCCTCCTCTGCAAACCACCAGGCAGTCCTCAGTATATCCCAATTAGAACGTCTTGAAGAGTTACCTACCTGCTCTTGGAGAACTTGCTGCTTTTTACTGTGCAGCTGAAGATAAGAATTTCTCTTCCCTGAAGGGAGTCCTAAAGTCACTTTGTTTTTTTCCACAAAGTTTTTTTTGGCCTCTTGTGGTCGACCTTCTTGAGCCTGAAGAGCCAAAGCATTTGGGCTGGCTTTGAAGTGACACCCAGCGGCAGATCCCTTCCCTTTGCTACGTAGCTTAAAAGGAGCAGTGCTGCCCACAGCATTTGCTTTATGGAAGCTTGGCCATTTTGTACCAAACTCTGGGGATGTACCTCGTGCCTTTGCCTCCTGGTGATTCTTTTCTTCTGAGCAGTCATTGGAATGGAGGTAAAATGCATCCTGTGCCAAGTCCACGCCGCTCCCTCCAGCAACCTGACAGGCTTGTTCTGCCTCAGAAAATTCTGCTACCTCTTTTGTGTTCTTCCAGTTAGGGTTGTATCTTAGGCTGAAATATTTGTCCACAGCCTGATGTTTCCTGTTTAAAAAACAACAAACAAGAAACACAAAGCTATTCGGGTCCAAGCTGTATGAATTTTCTATCATTTCACTGTGCAATTTGAGCTGGGAAATGTCTTGCAAATATGATCATCAGTGCATGCAGGATTGCTATTTGAATCAGGGAAGGGTTCCCTCTGGAACAGTGTGACCTCCCTGCTCCTGCTGGGCTTAAAACTTCCAAACATCCAACCTAAGCCTCCCCTGGTGCAGGAGGGGAGCTGGGGTTGCTTAGCCTGGAGAAGAGGAGGCTCAGGGGAGACCTTATTGCTCTCTGCAACTACCTGAAGGGAGCCAGGGCGGGGTTGGTCTCTTCTCCCCGGTGGCCAGCACCAGAACAAGAGGACAGAGTCTCAAGAGGTGCCAGGGGAGCTTTAGGCTGGATGTTGGGAAGTTCTTCATAGAAAGAGAGATTGGCCTTTGGAATGTGCTGCCCAGGGAGGTGGTGGAGTCATCATCACTGGAGGTGTTTAGGAAGAGACTGGATGGGGTGCTTGGTGCCATGGTTGAGTTGATTAGATGGTGTTGGGCGATAGGTTGGACTCAATGATTTCAAAGGTCTTTTCCAACCTGATTAGTTCTATTCTATTCTATTTGATTGTGTGTTTGAACAGGTCAGGAAGGTTTGTGGTTGGTTTTTGTTGCTGTTTGTTGGTCTGGGTTTTATCTGTTTGTATTTTTAACACGTCAGGAAGGTTTGTGGTTGTCTGGGTTGTATTTACTTATCTATTTTCAACAAGTGCCCACGTAGTTGCTCTAAGCTACACCTGTCAACTGTCATCAAGCAAACAAAGGTGGTCTGCCTCCAGAACCCCACAGCTGATTTTATTTATGATCTAACAGGAGGAAAACCAACTGTAGGAGCTAAACACATACAAATTGGCTTCCAGGAAATGGGTAGGCAGTGGCAGGAGTAAGAAGTGTGGGAGGAAAAAAAAGCTTTTAACCCCATTTTCCTCTTAACTGGACCTGCAGTGCAGTCCTGGTTTCTTGAGCACTGACAAATGCAGAGAGGGATTGATGTGCAGGCACCGAAACCTGGTTGACTCTTCAGCTCCTTATTAGCAGAAACATCCTGATCTGCTGGATTCTCCAACCTGGGGCTCAGTTAATTCTAATATCATTTCCATAAATCATTTATTCATCCTTTCTAAATTAGTTCCATGCCTCTGCCTCTCTTTCAAGTGGCTCCTAATAATAAACTAATCTGTCTCTCCAGCAATGCTTTTTCATGTCAGGTAAGCATCGGTGCCGGGGTAGGCTGCGTGGCAGGGATTAGATGATTTATGCTGGTGAAAAGAGGGATATTATTCCCGGTTGCCACACACCCCAGGTACACAGGAAAAGGTGAGCACATTTTTGAGATGAGTACAGAAATATGTGGTACAATTGCAAGGATTCAGATAACACAGTATAATGCTAAAGAGGTCTATTGTGCTGAAATGTGTGCACAGCAGCCCAATTGTGTTCTGCAGGCCAGGTCACCGCACGGGGAGCGAAATGAGTGTGAAGAGCTCCTCCATCTCTAATCATCTGCAGACAAAAAGTGCACCTTTTATTCCTCCCTCCAACTTGAGAGAAAGGTTAGATGGACTCTGTGCTCGTCAACAAAAGTGTTGCACGCAGACAACAGATGCAGTGTCTCCTCTTCAAACTCCCAGGTTAGTAATGGATGTAGAGAGGGGGGTTTCAGATGTAGATGCTGTGATATTTGCTGCAGTTAATGGACTGGATTGGAGTACTTACTAGGCTAAGTTCAAACAAAATAAAAATTAAATCTCCATTTAATGAAGAGCCTCACATTCAGTCCAAAAAGGAGAAAAAAAACCCAACAACAAAACAACAAAAAACAAACCCCAAACCACTAAAAATTAGAGCATGTTTCCAGTACAATTAACATCATTTGCACTCACAATAAAATATTCAGTAACTGGCCGTTTTGCCTGGTGAGGAGGTGAATGCAAGGATGCTATTAATCATTTAGCCTTCATTTGTCTGCCATTTCCTTTTAAGTAGACAATTAAACTGAAACTGCACATTAGGATGGCTTCAGGTTTAATTTAATCCCTTTAAACTTGTGAGTTATGCCCAATTTATACAGTGTTGAGCCCTTTCATGTCTATGACAGCAAATAGCATTAACTCAGCACATAAAATAAAATGTCATCTAAAGGATATTAATGTAGGCCTGGAGATGTGGATTTTAGACTTGCACAGCTTTCAGGACAAAACTTAAGCACTTTGGCAACGTAAATTGGTCTTGGAGATGTGGACATGGCACTTCAGGACATGGTTTAATGGCTGTGGTGGTGGTGAGAGTTGGTCTAGATGATCTTTGAGGTCTTGGCATAGAGTCAATGAGGTTGGAAAAGACCTCAGAGATCATCAAGTCCAACCTAGCACCCAACACCTCCTGACTAACTAAACCATGGCACCAAGTGCCACATCCAATCCTTTTATGAACACCTCCAGGGATGGGGACTCCACCACCTCCTTGGGCAGCACATTCCAATGGCCAATTCCTCTTTCTGGGAAGAACTTTCTCCTCACCTCGAGCCTGTTTTCAACTGAAACAATTCTATGATTCTATGTCATGTAAATTCTGAGGAGTGGAAGCTTTTAAAGTGTTAGAACTATTCAACTGGTTTACTAAAGTTCAGAGTCCAGACTAGGGCCTCAAAGACGATTAGAGGTCTGGAGCATGTCTCCTGTGAAGACAGACTGGGAGACTTGGGGCTGTCAGTCTGGAGAAGAGAAGGCTCCAGGGAGACCTTTAGAGCTGTATTTCAATATCTGAAGGGGACCTACAGGAAGGCTGGGGAGGGACTGTTTGGAAAGGTCTGTAGTGATAGGACAAGGGGTAACAGTTTGAAACTGGAGCAGGGGAGATTGAGGTTGCACACCAGGAGGAAGTTCTTGGCAGAGTGGTGAAATACTGAAACAGGTTGACCAAGGATGTGGTTGAGACCCCACCCCTGGAGACATTCAAAATCAGACCTGAAGTGGCCCTGGGCAGCCTGATCTAGTTGGAGGTGTCCTTGCTGACTGCAGGGAGGTTGAACAAGACGACCTTTGAGGGTCCCTTCCAACCTGATGCAATCTGTGAAGCTGTAAAATCCCATGCCTTACCTCCCATCACCATTATTCTGTTGTATTCCAATGGTACATCGACCTGTGTCATCCTCAAGTCCTTCTTTTAAAATCATCTCCTCCAAGCTATCTCCTTCTAAGATATCTCCTTCTAAGCTGTCATTCTCCAACTCATCTGAACACAGTTCTACCAGCTCTTCATTTTCATCAATCCGTCTCCAGAGCTCTAACTGGTACTGTGTCTCTTGAACAAGGCTTTCAGAGTCAGACTCTTGGGAGTCATTCAGACTTGAGGTGAAGCTCTCTTCACTTATAGATGGCCTTTGCCAGTTGACAGTGTGGACATCTGCTTGCATGAGGTTTGGAGGAGAGTAGTTTTCACTCATGTTGCAAGTAAGTGGAGAAGAAACTGAAATATATTTCACCTCTGAAGAATTCATTCTGTGCTTTGCACCAGTGGGATACACCAGCCCTGCATTTTGAAAGCATGAGAGTAAACACAAAAAGGCTGCTCACTCTGTAATAGTTATGGTATTTGTTAAAAGCAGGTAGTACTATTGGCTTAGGCTCAGAATTTGACCTTCAGCAGCTTAAAAAGGCTCAGAATTTGACCTTCAACAGTTAAATAAGGCTCAGAATTTCACCTTCAACAGTTTAATAAGGCTCAGAATTTCACCTTCAACAGTTAAAAAGGGCTCAGAATTTCACCTTCCACAGTTAAAACAATTCTTTGCTTTCATCTATTACACTGATTTTTCCTTTAAGCAGTTAATATCAAGGTCCTTATATCCCAAATGCATGACTTACTGCTGTGAAGTCTACCTCAGACTATTAATGGTAACAAAGTTGTGTACAAACAGCTTATGAAAAAGAAAATGAAGCTAAGACAAAGCAATAACTTTTTATCTGTTAACTTCTGGAGAGGTAAAAGACATTTTCTATGTTCTCTTTATACAACTTTATGCCATTTTGGCATGGAAGCAATCAGCAAGAAAGTGTTTGTGCCCAAAAAGAGCACAGTGAAAAGAACTGGAAATCTTCTTTAGTTAGGAAAACTTTCTTTTGATTGCATTTATATATTCCTAAATCATTTGTACCACCAGAGTGTTGCAGCATAAATTGTCGGGGGGGGAGGAGGAATAGCAGTGTTTTGTGACAAAGGTACTTGGGACAGTGTGACCCATCCCCTTTAAAAGCATAGAGTGAACTCCACTTTAGTTAGGAGAGTTAGTTTAGTAGGAGAGTCCACGTGTGCGGCTGCTAAGAGATGGGAATGCAAACTATAACTTCTCATTTTGCAGGGTTAGCGGCGGTAGTCCCACAGCAGTTTACCCTCCGGAACTCCTCTTACAACCGAGAGGATGCCTCTGGCCACTGCTGCCGCGGCCGGTCCAGAGGGACGCCTGGCATCGGCATGAAGCTTTCGCTGGAAACTGCCTGTGGTCAGCAGCGCCCCGGCCAGCCAGCAGCGCCCCGGCCAGCCAGCAGCGCCCCGCCAGCCAGCAGCGCCCCGGCCAGCCAGCAGCGCCCCGGCCAGCCAGCAGCGCCCCGGCCAGCCAGCAGCGCCCCGGCCAGCCAGCAGCGCCCCGGCCAGCCAGCAGCCCCCGGCCAGCCCCGCTGCCTCCAAGCAGGGAGGGGATGCCCCGCTGCAAGCCCTGTCCCGGAGCCTCTCTCCAGCCCGGACGCAACTCTGCAGCTCCCCGAGCCGAGCCAGATCTGCAGCCCCGCCAAAGGCCTCGGCGCGCCCCCGGCTGCCCTCACCCCAACGCTCTCACCCTCGGCGATCCCGGCTCGGCCCCGTGCCCAGCCCCGGCTGGTCGCCATGGCAGCAGCGGAGGACGCCGCTGTACCAAGAGCCGCGGCGGCGCGGGGGGAAGCCACCGCCTCCCCCCGCGGGGAGAGTGGTACCGCCCGGGCCGGCCTGCAACGAACTCTTCCCGCTTGGGAAAGGTCGTGATTCCCAGCGTGAGTTTGTTAATTCTCTAGTACGAAAGCAGCTTTCAGCAGTTTTCTTACTTCTAGTGAAAAGTAATCATCTCTGTTTCTTGCTTCTGCAGCAATAACATGGATTTAGGAAGGGCAGACCTGCCTCTCCAACCTGATCTCTTTCTATGATCAGGTGGCTGCCTGGTGGATGTGGGGCAGGCTGTGGATGGTGTCTACCTTGGGAAGGTGATTTGGGAAGCTGCACAACCATAGCACCCAAAGGTTTTGGGTTCAGAGCCCCTTGCAGACTGGTGCAGTCTTGCACAGCACGAGTGATGTTGTCATTGCACAGGTGAGCAGCTGAGGCAGAAGTCTTAGCAAAGAGGGAACAGGTTTTAGGGGTTTTAATGACACTTTGGATGTCAGGAAGCTTGGATGTCCAGGTTTTGGTTCAGAGAGAGATAATACAAGTCCCAGTTGATTTGCACCTCCTGGGGTTTCCTGCTCGGTCCCATGCTCGCAGAGGAGGTAGCTGAAGCCTTTCATGGTATCTTCCTAGCCTGTGGTCCTTGGAGCTAATTGCATGTTCCCTTGGCAGGACCTTAATTGCTGATAGGACCTGAGATGGGATTGATGAGCTCTATTTCTGGCAGTGCTTAATGAAGTCCTTTGAGGATTACAGGTAAGTCACTGTGTTCATTACTAATAGTTGCAGGTAAATCAATGTGTTCATGACTAATAGTTTTCTAGGAGCACCAGGCCCACCTGCCTGTCCCACCATTCAAAGAGAAGCTTTGAGGGTAGCTGTTGGTACTTCTGCCCCTTGAAACCACATTAAGGTCAGAACACTGTAATGTGACTATCAGGACCCAGTGGTGTTTCTGCGGGTTACACAGGTTTGCCATTGCTATACATCTGTTTCCTTTCCACATCCAAACAGTTTCTCTCTTGTTGCAATGCTTTTGTCTCTTGGAGGCTTGTGGGTTGTTTCCATGCAGCCTTCTGTCACGTACTGCATGCTGGACTTCTGACTGACAACTGAAAGATGAACACACGTTGGTTGGTGAATTTGGAAAAGAGGAGGGGGTACCTGCATGCTTGAAATATTTTGGAGTTAAAAGTACTTGAAAGGAAGAAAAGGTCTGAAAACCATTCTAGGACTTATTGTGAGCCACTTTCCCTTTTAAAGCAGTTCAGGGGCTGCAAGAAACTCATGCGGAAAGGCGCTGGCAAAGTTCCCTCATGTTTTGCCACTTGGGCTTATCCACCTGCCAAAAGATGCCTTGGTCTAGACAAAAGTCCAAGTGTGGACCAGAAACACCCTAGCTGAGGAGCCAGCCACTGGCTGGGGACAGGACTGACGAAGCTTGGATGTTTTGGTGGTGGTGAAATCAGCGAAGAGCCATTCAGAGTGGTAGTATTCCCACTACATGTCATGCATAGTGTTTCAGTACATTAGATTTAGAAGCTACACATAAACCCATTGTGATAACCCAATCTAACCTATCAGTCTATCTATTATCCAGTCTGTCCTAACTAACCTATCTTATCTAACCTTATTGAAGCTAAGGTTTTAATTTTGTGCAGTTTCACATCACTCCTGCTGAAGCTATAATATCTCTGGTGGTCCTCCTTGTATGGATGGCTGGGTTTAGAGTATTCACAGTTTAGACCATGCAATTTGCAAAGCTGGCTTGACTGCAATCTTCTGCTGTGGGCAGCAGCAATGCTCTACCAGGAATTGGTTTCTGTTGGTTAAAGCTTTTTACCTTGTCCGTTCTTCTCATGGCCTGGGTTGTCTTCATTAGATCTGGATTTGTAACTCTCCAGAGTCTGCTCTGAGACATCATTTTCTGTGCAGAAAACAAATGTAATTAAGATGATGAGCATTTTTCCATGGCCATTCCTCACTCTCTGCCTTCAGCATAAAAATGCTGAGAGAAGAATTACAGAGTGAGGGTTCAGCCATCATGACCCTCTAAGAGAAGTGCTTAAAATGATCATTTCATGGCTTTTGTGGCATCTCAGTTACAAGGACTCTAAAACAGTTTGCCACAAGTCAAAGTCACTGTTTATAGGAGAAGGACATTTAACCAGAGGCTGCAGGAGCTGTGTCTTGCCTCTGTTTACAGGCTTCTCAGCTCTCCCTCTGAATAAATCATCAGCAGCAGTTGCTGGGTTGGGCTATCACTCACCTCTCTTCCACACTCCATGAGCTTTTTTCAGCTTCCTCAGAAAAAGCAGGACAATGATAAGCAGTGCAAAAATCAGAGCAGCCACCAAGATGGGCAGCAAGAGATTCTTCTCCTTCTTTTTGATGCCTTCAGATTTCAGATCTTCCTCTGTAAAAGAGGCAGATGTACATTTGTGCTGTTAAATAGGTTCCCATGAGTCTTTGGTAGAAGGACATATCCTGGACCAGGGAAGATGAAGATGGTGAGAGAGCAGAAGTCACCTATTTGGCTTAATCACAGACTAAATAATCATGTAACATAAGCCACAGCATTTCTTGCTTGTGCAGAAATCAGTGGTCTCATGCTTGGGCCTCACAAACAGTAACATTCAGCTCTCTTCTAGGTGATGAAAATGGTTGTGTTTCTGTGGTCTCTCTCCAAGCCTGCAAGCCAGCATTACCCTGACAAAAGGTTTGGAGGTGGACATGTGGCCAGGGAGGACCAGCTTAGTGTAAGAAATGCTTAGAAGCTGTCATACCAAAGGTGATGGAAATCACAGTCACATTTTCACTTGGGAGTGGGGCTTCTGTCTTGGAAAGTTCCTCTTCTGTGACACTGCCATTGAATGCTGCTTCAGTCCCTGGAAGAATGGAAAGGAGAATAGCATTTATCTGAAGGGAAAAGTGATCCTTAAGAAATGCAGAGGGATTTTCTGTACTCTTTTACTGTCTTCATAGCTCAGAGTGGTGTGGTCACCCAGTTCCCATCCCTGCCTCTGCCACCCTCGTCTGATGATGTGCGGTCATACCGTTGGGGACAGGATAAGTTGATGAACCAGCCAGTCCTTCCTTTCCTGCTGCAGGTGGTGGTACTTCAGGCCCTGTGCAAACAGAGAGAGGTGAGCTCTGAGTTTCTTATGCACACAGAGAACATATCCTTGTAGAGTTAACACTGATTCATGAAACTAAAAAGATAATGTGCCACTGCGCCTACCAAAACTTGACAGTCAGAAGAGATTTTCTTCCTTATCTAAGCACACCTAGTGAAAGTCCTGTTAAAGATTCAGGCTCCCTTTCCTTATGTGTTCATCACTGTAGGTGTGAATTCTTTATTGGGTTGTAGCCATCCTGTGGCATTTGTAATCACTGATGCAGCATGGTGATCTTAAAGGTCTTTTCCAGCCTCAATAATTCTAGGATTCCAGGGCAACAAAGCTGGTGAAGTGTCTAGGAAGGAAGTCTTATGAGGAGCAGCTGAGGGAACTGGGAGTGTTTAGTCTGGAGAAGAGGAGGCTCAGAGGAGACTCTTCTCCCTAGTATCAGATGATAGAACAAGAGGAAATGGCTTGAAGTTGGGCCAGGAAAAAAATTTCTTTGCTGCAAGACTGGTGAGGGATTGGAGCAGGCTGCCCAGGGAGGTGGTGGAGTCCCCATCCCTGGAGGTATTCAAGAAACGAGTGGACATGGCACTCTGGGGCGTGGTTTAATGCTCATGGTGGTGTTAAGTTGGTGGTTGGTCTTGGAGGCTTTTTTCCAACCCAAGCAATTCTATGCTTCTGAATCTATGTTCCTATGTATTCCTGAGACAGCCACTTGATTTTTTCACTGCAGGGCCTGTCACATTCAGCAGGTGCATGTGAACAGCTTGGTGGGTTTTGGTCCAACCGATTTGGATAGTGGAACTCTGAATTCTCCTGCTGGAAAGAACTCCTCTGTTGAAGAACTGCAAAGCTGCAGGCTGCTGCATGCACAGACAACTGTTGTTGTGCAGTGCCACCTAGTGCAACCATCCAGAGAAATCCCAGCCTGGCCTCCTGCCGTGCTGCTACTGCTGATGTTCTTCTGCATCTAAAAAGAGATCTTGTCTGCTTTCCCAGCTGTAAAACCGAGGGCTCTCCACACAAGCTAGAAATGCTGTGCTTTATGTTATGTGTGTGGGCTTGTAATGCTGTTCTCAGTGGCATTTCTGTCCTGGTTTGGTCAATTCCTGTAACTAAGACCAAACTTACAAGCAGATGTGAAATCTGGTTGGAGGTTTTGCTGGGTGGGTGTCGGCGCTGAGCTAGCAACTACTGGATCTTCTGGTGCTGCAGAAGGGATGGTTGGTTGGTCAGATCCTAAAGGAAATCCCCCCCCCCAAACATAGGACAAAAATCAGCAGAGACACTTTGCTATTGAACTGATCCTTGAAACTTCCTCCTTTTTGGCTGCTCTGATCAGTGGTTAGACCTACAGTCCTATCCCCCCCACCTTCAGCTTCCCTGCCCTCCAAAGATGTTTAATGCTATGAAATGATGGGGGGTGGAGGTGGTGGAAATGAAGTGAAACCTTACCAGTATGCTGTGGGTAGCTGGGGGTGGAGGTTGTGTTGCTCTTGAGATCTGGCACTGGTGTGGTCACTGGGAAAACAAAGTAGCTCTGAAGGCTGTGCAAAATGCCCCTCAGTGCTGATGGCAACTGGTTGAAACACTGCTCTGCTTGTCTGTGCATTAATTAAAAAGAGACCAAGCAATGAATGCCTACCTGTAGGTTGCTCAGTCTCAGGGACATGTGTGTCCACTTCTGGTGCAGCTGAGGCAGGATTTGGTTTTGTCACTGAAAAAAAACCACAACCCAACAGCAATGCACCTTTCAGAGCACTTTAGGAGCACTTGTTGAATCTAGCAATCTAAGGCAGAACAAAGTCAGAATAGTTAGATCCATTCTAAAGATGAGGTGGGAGGCAAAGTTTACTCTGAGAATTATTGGACAGGCAGCTTCAGTGTTAATTGACAATCTGTACACCCTGCTGGCTTTTCCAAGTGCATGTGTCTAGTGCACAGAAGGCACAGGAAGCACACAGCTTCTGACAACAGAAACTTGGAGTTCTCTTTAAAGCTTTAGGACAAACATCACCTGAGTTCTAGCAGTAGCATTGGGGAGCTAACCTCCCTGGGCTGCTGTGGTTTAATGTTGAACAGATTTTAAGGTAGGTAGGAAGCAGGAAAAAGCCTCCAAATCTTAAGCTGGAGTTGCTCTTTTGCCCCAGGTAGCCCTTTCATTTAAAATAGATTCTACGTGTGAGGCAGTATCACAGAATCACAGAATCAACCAGGTTGGAAGAGACCTCCAAGATCATCAAGTCCAACTGATCACCCAACACCAACTAACCAACCAGACCATGGCACTAAGTGCCTCATCCAAACACCTCCAGGAACACTGATCCCACCACCTCCCCAGGCAGCCCATTCCAATGGGCAGAAACAGAAGAATTTAAAAAGGAGACTATGGGCTTCAGCTCTGCCTACATATCTGCATAAATTTCACCACTTCAAAATGGTAAAATGGGGTAGCCTTTGGTGGGGGAGCCTGCAGTACCTGTCCTAGAGAGGTCCTCAAACTGGAAAGATGACATCAGCTTCTCTTCTCTCAGTGCTGGGTGGTGAACGATGCAGCTGGCTGTGGAATTGGGCCCATAGGCCAGGACTGTCAGGGTGCTGGTTGTGGTCCATTTCTTCCCATCAGCTTCTAACTTGTGCTTAGTGTCACCTATACACCCGTTGGAAGAAAACATTTAAGTGCTTTCTAGTCAAGAGCAATTTAATGAAAAGCTTTCCAGGCTCCATCTGCATCACTTTGGTGAGCTAGAGCAGCACCTGATTGCTGTGCAGGAGTGCTTCATCGTATAAATGGGAGCCCAAAGGCAGCAAGGTCAGGTTTGCTTCCTCAGCAGCTAAGTGCAGACCTTGCTGCACCTCCTGCGCTCAGTCCAAAGCCTCTGCTTGGTTTTATGACTGGTGTGGGGAAACTCCACTGCAGCACCGTGCAAAATGTCCACTTTTGGTCCTTGCCAAAGGGAATAAATTCCTCTGCTGTGTGCCACGGCCATGCACGGCCTGCAATGGGGGAGCCTCAGGGCTTGGCACCTGCTGTTTTGCAGCACAACTGAGATCTAGAAAAGTTCTGCTTCATAGATGCCTAGAATGGTTTGGGTTGGAAGGACCCTTAAAGAGTATCTAGTTTCAACTCTGGTGCCATGGGCAGGGACACTTCCCACTAGACCACTTTGCTCGAGGCCTCATGCAACCTGGCTTTCAACACCTCCAGGGAGGGGGCATCCAGGCCCTCCCTGGGCAACCTGTTCCAGTGTCTCACCACCCTCACTGACAAGAATGTCTTTCTAATATCCAGTCTAATTCTACACTCCTTGAGCTTCAGTCCATTCCCTCTCATGCAATTGCTGCAAGCCCTGTGGTGGTTGTGTACAATTACGCTGTGTGATACACAAGGGCATGGAACTTGTGTCCTAACAGCTGTGGATTTGTTACCCCAAACACAAAAAGAAGTTGTGCCACATGTGTGGATGCTGACAAACGTGCACAAATAAATATTGATGTGCAGTACTTAAATCTGGAATAAATAAACATTTCTGTAACCCTATGGTACCCTGCACAAGTCCTCCATCATCCCTTTTCCCCTTTGGCAGCTGGAGAAGTTAGCCACAAAGATTAATTGCTTTGCCACAATGAATCAGAGAGCAGAATGTAACTTGTCTGGTGTAGTCTCTGCTCCCCTAGGTAATGCTGACTTCCACTCACTTATGTGATAGGGAAAAATAAAAGGTGTGTTTCATGTGGCACAAAGAGAGGTGTTTGAAGCACTTTGCTGGAGAGAGAGGTTTGGGCTGGCTTTTTCCCCCCCCAGATATTTACCCATGGTGGCAGACTGGAAGTGTTTAAAGAGACTGGATGGGGTGTTGATTAGATGGTGTTGAGTGATAGGTTGGACTTGATGATCTCAAAGGTCTTTTCTGGTCTGGTCTATTCTATTCTATTCTATTCTATTCTATTCTATTCTATTCTATTCTATTCTATTCTATTCTATTCTATTCTATGCTATGCTATTCTATTCTACTCTATTCTACTCCATTCCATTCCATTCCATTCCATTCCATTCCATTCCATTCCCATTGTCTGTTTGCAGTGTAGAGCTGCTTTGGAAGCAGCCTGGTGCTTTCCCTCCATCTGTCACCCTTGGTAACACTCATTTCTTAAATGAGAGGAATTCCTCGTTTCCAAATTAGCCTTTACAGATAACTTGCTGTGTTACACAGATCAGTATTTCTCAACCCTCTTTTCATCTCCAGCAGGGTCACATAAGAGCTCCAAAGGATTTCAAAGTGGTTTTGGTTTTGGTTTTGGTTGTTTGGGGTTTTTTTTATTGCTAGGAAGGAAATAATCTTTGTCAGCAGCAGCTCAGTAATTACAGCTGGCTTGCCCCTGCTGAGCCCTGGTGGAACCGAGGTGCTGCCAGTAATTAAGATGTATTAGCTAGTTTCTGAGTAGTATAAATATTTGCAGTAAGTGATTAGAGCTGAGAATGGGGGGAGGGAGGGGGGAAGGCAGTGTTACTCAGAGACAGTCACCTTCAAAGGGGAAAGGCACTTGCAGAAAGTTTGGGGAGCAGTGCACCGAGGCAGTTCTTTTCCCCCTTTCCAGCCCCCATGCAGTGTGTGCCTGGGCGAGGTGAAAGCAGCAGCTCACGTGGTGCCCAGCCACACCTGAGCCTCATCCCAGGTAATTGCAGCACAGGTGTTAATTGATTGCTAGGTGGCCTGGTGCTGGGCTGGAAGCTCTGCTGGGAGCTCCTCTAATGGCTGGCTGGGACAGTGCAGCAAGGACAAGGAGGAAAGGTAGGAAAGTGGATTTTTCTGATGTTAAAGTAAGTGGAGAGGTGTTTGGTGTCTGTGTTGTTACAGAAATTGTACTTTATCAGGCCAGAAGTGAGGCTGTTTCACGTTTAAGGAGCTCCTGTTTCTAAGACCACCACAGGGAGCAGTGTATGTAAATGCTTGGCCACGTTGCTCCCCGGAGCTCTTCGCAGCAGGCCCTCCCCCCAAGCCCTTACAGCCACGCACAGCCCAGCTCTTCCCCCCTACACTGTGGTTCAGAACCTGCTTTTCCAAGACCTGTCCACTTCTCCAGAGCAATCACAGGCAGCTCTCTACCCTGGCTTTCATGTGGCCTCTTACCAGCTATACTGCTTTCCTGGAGTGCAGCTCCTTTAAAGCTCAGGGCTTTCTACAGTTGCATTAATGTCTGGGGATCTGGCAGACAGGAGGATTTTTTCCTTCTAGCCTTGATTTCTAGCTATGTTCTGCCCAGAACACCTCTCTGCTGTTTTTCCAGAGCTCTTAGTTTAAAAAAGAAAAGAAAGCCACCTTGGTGGGGTAGGAAGATTACAGGCTAAGCCTTGAGTATGTTGCTTGATGATGCAAAATTCAAGTAAGAGCTTGTTAGTGCATTGAAGGAAAAGATATTTGCGTCTCTGGGTATTTTCCTCACCCTTTGGTAGAGATTTCCTCTCCACTGTGCTACAGTTACAGCTGCTAAGGTGGTGGTTATTATTAGAACCTGGTCTTCAAAGCAGCTATTTATGTAGTGCACAAGTGAAACTGAGCTATGTGGTGGCTCTGTTCCTCCTCCTGCTTGTCCACCTAGATGCCTGCAGACTAAGGAGAGCCTCACAGGGCAGAGCGAGTGGTGTTTCTGGAGCTCTCCTTTTCCTTCTGCTGGTGAGCTGCCTGGCTCTGACAGCTTCATGAGGGAGGAAAGCTGCTGGGGTGTGTGTGAGCTGAGGGAAATCTGCCTACCAGTTACAACGTGGAAATAGTTGTAATGGATTTATTAGCTGACTTCATGCTGGGGTTTTGAAAACTCTGCCCCCAGAGATTTGGTTTCATTTTATTTCAGTGGAATTTTACTCTGGACTCTTAAGGGACTTTTGGTGCCAAGTGGTGGTGTTCTGGATATGGGCAAAACAGATGAGCTCTCTCCCTTGCACAAACACTAGAATACAGTGCTGACTATTCCCCAAACCTGCACCAGGGAGCCAAGTTGTTCCGAATGAGTGGGGGATGAATGGTGGTCCCAGCCGATGTACTGTAGAAGGTGTTTCAGCCTCCAGTGTTTTTAAACACAGAATGGTTTGGGTTGGAAGGGACCTTAAAGATCATCCAACTCCAATCCCCCTGCCATGGGCAGGGACACTTTCCACCAGCCCAGGTTGCTCAAGGCCTCATCCAGCCTGGCCTTGAACACCTCCAGGGGGGCATACACAGCCCCCCTGGGCAACCTGTTCCTGTGTCTCCCCACACTCACTGAAAAGAATTTCTTTCTAATCTCCAGTCTAAATCTCCCCTCCTCAAGCTTCAATCCCTCTTGTCCTGTCACAACAAGCCCTTGTAAAAAGCCCTGGGCTAGTAAGAAGAAATTGTTAGTAATCAATCCTTGGTCCTTTAGCACTTACCTGGGAGCTCTATCCCATTGTCCAACAGCCAGGTAATCTGGGGCTGCGGTTTACATCCTTGGGTATAGCAAGAGAGTGTAATGCTGCTTTCTGTGCCTTGGGATACTTCCAGTACAGGATGAGAAGGAGCAGCTGCAGCAGTAAGATTTAGAATCAGTTACAGCTATTTGGCTTTATGGATGACTGCATACATAGCATTACTTAGAGAGGCTGAGCTAAGACAGGATTATGTTGTGCTAGAAATGCAGCTGTGGAGTTGGGGAGCTGGCTGTGTTCTGCTCTTCTGGAACAAAGCAGATGAAGAAACTTACCTATTACCTCCACAGCCTTGTTCTTGCTTTTAAATGGGGTGCCATAGCAGAAGCATTTGTATACACCTTCATCCTGCACCGTGATATTGGACAGCTGGATGGATAATTCATCTGTTGAATGATGGAGGAGTTTGTATCTGTGGTCTCTTAGAGCTGTAAAGAAAATAAAGCCCAGCATGCTAAACATGTTGGTTCACAAGAGCAAGACAGATAATCAAAGCAGTAATGGATGAGGGTAGTTTTCTTTATTGCATCTGTTTAATTCATCAACACTTGAGGTAAGGGAGCAGCTCTAGCACAAAGCTTTCCTAGCTGGTGCTGAGCTAGTGCAGAGGCAGCAGTGAACTGAAGGAGGAAGTGTGTGTCAAATAACATGGGTTTATTTTCTTGCTTTCACTTTCAAGGAGGTTTTTATTCCTGTGTTCCCAGGTATTAGAGCAATCTGGGTTCTCTAAGTGTCTAGATGGATCAATAAGAACAAACATTGGAGTGTGAGGCTATGCTATGTGGTCAGAAAAGCAATAGGAGTTTTGAATCTAGGGAACAATTGTGTGAACTGAGGACCTGTCTCTTCCCCATTCCCCAAGCCTTTATTTGGCCTTGAAGGAAATCACTTCCCCTCTTGGGGTGTATTTTGTGATAAATAAATGAACACTGTGGTCATGATGCACCTCTTCATTCACTGCTTATGTATTGCCTGGTTTGCTTCTCCTGTCCTTGTCTAATTACTACGATACTAAAGAGAGCATCTCCTAGGCTGTTTGTGCTCTGCCGTCCTGACTTTCTGTTTTTTGCTTCACTCCTCCTTGTCCTGGTTTCAGCTGTCTGGGCTTAAACCATGGCACTCCTGCTGACTAACACATGGGAGTCCTCAGGTTCAGGAGGCCAGCAAGTCACATGAACTATCCCCACAATCAGAGCACAGAAAGTGTAACCTCCTGCCCTTACATTGAACTGAAACTGGGGATATGTACCAGACATCAAGGCAGGGGGAGGGGGAGCAGGGGGAATATTTCAGCAGGTAGCTTTTTAGTTGTTGGTTTTTTGTTTCTTTTTTAAGCTGAGGTCTTGTCAAAATATGATAACAGTATTTTAATTTATGGGAGTGATTAAATATTAAAGGGTTTTTGCAAGGATCATCATGTAAGGCTCGTAGCTACGTTGTCATCTTTTTAGCTACAGTGAGGCTGGAGGGAACTGATTCACGAAGTGGTTTGCTGGAGAAGCAGCGTGACAGAGATTCACAGTGGGGATTCAGAGTCAAAAAAAATGGCCCTGTGCAGTCCTCATCTTGCAGAGCTGTTGAATCATAGAATCAACAAGGTTGGAAAAGACCTCAAAGATCATCGAGTCCAACCTGTCACCCAATACCTCGTGAGAACTAAACCACGGCACCAAGTGCCACGTCCAATCCCCTTTGAGCACCTCCAGGGACGGTGACTCCACCACCTCCCTGGGCAGCACATCTCCCTTTCTGGGAAGAACTTTCTCCTCCCCTCGAGCCTAAACTTCCCCTGGCGCAGCTTTAGACTGTGGCCTCTTGTTCTGGTGCTGCTTGCCTGGGAGAAGAGACCAACCCCCACCTGGCTATAACCTCCCTTCAGGTAGTTTGTAGAGAGCAATAAGGTCTCCCCTGAGCCTCCTCTTCTCCAGGCTAAGCAACCCCAGCTCCCTTCAGCCTCTCCTTACAGGGCTATGCTCCAGACCTCTCCCCAGCCTTGCTGCCCTTCTCTGGACATGTTCAAATGTCTCAATGTCCTTCCTAAACTGAGAGGCCCAGAACTGGACACAGGACTCAAGGTGTAGCCTAACCAGTGCTGAGTACAGGGGCACAATGACCTCCCTGCTCCTGCTGGCCACACTATTTCTGATGCAGGCCAGGATGCCATTGGCCTTCTTGGCTACCTGGGCACACTGCTGGCTCATGTTCAGCTGCTGTCAACCAGCACCCCCAGGCTCCTTTCTGTTTGGCTCCTCTCAGCCACTCTGACCCCAGCCTGTAGCACTGCATGGGGTTGTTGTGGCCAAAGTGCAGCACCCAGCACTTGGACTTGTTGAATGCCATCCTGTTGGACTCTGCCCATTTGGATCAACAGGAGGAGAGAGATCAGGACCGAGGGACATGAGGTGCAGAGAGCTGTGGTAGTTTAAAGCTATGCCTTTAAAATTTGGTTGCAGATTTTGAGCAGAAGAGTAGACACATGTCAATACATCCCTACTGGGTGTAAAAAGGAAAACTAAAGATAGTTCTGAACAACTTGCTAATTGTAAGTGTTGTAAATCCTGTGTATTTTGTACATATCCATTGCAGATTGTAGTTTTGCTTGTAAATACAGCTTCCATTTGCTTCCAACTGAGTTGGTCTGGCAAAGTTAATGCTGGGGGGCAAATTTCAACCCACCACAGAGTGAAAGGCAACACAACTGTAATGTTGCCTTTCCAGCACATATTAGGAGTCACTGCTTGTTTTCTCCACATTCCCTCTTGATGCACTACATCAAATTCCCTGATGAGCCAAAGCAGTACCCAGGGCTTTTAGGCACATCCTCTTCTGGGTCTCTTGTAAGGCAAGAGTGGGTTTTTTGTGCTAATCTCTTGGTGCTGGTGGTAACTACAGCTAAAAGCTCTAGTGCCAGACCACTCTTGTGGGGGTTTCCATTTCAGCAGCTTACTGCCGGAAAGGAGCTGAATGTAAAACCACCTCGAGCGGTTGAGTCAGACTGGCCATGGGTGGGAGCAAGGGCAATCCACTTCTGGGTGACCCTTCAGCTCCATGTGGAAAGTGTTGTGCTCAGTTTTCACACTTACCCCTCTGGTTGTTGAGAAAAATGACAAACCCGTGAGGGTTTAACCACTGCAGGGCAGAACTGTCGTCGGTGCTGAGGGTGCAGTTCAGGTTTAGGTCCTCTCCTTCCTTTAGAGTTACAACTTCACTGCCAGCTCCTGGAAAATCCCCTGACAGAGAAGGAAAAAACACAAACCCAAGGAAACCCAAGTATTAGAAATCTGACATGAATTGCCTCCCTGCTGCAGCACTGGCTGCCTCCCTGCTGCAGCACTGGCTGCCTCCCTGCTGCAGCACTGGCTGCCTCCCTGCTGCAGCACTGGCTGCCTCCCTGCTGCAGCACTGGCTGCCTCCCTGCTGCAGCACTGGCTGCCTCCCTGCTGCAGCACTGGCTGCCTCCCTGCTGCAGCACTGGCTGCCTCCCTGCTGCAGCTGATTTGCAAGTGGTGCAAATCACAGCTCTGAAAAATGAGATTATTTTAGTCACAGAATGCCAGGTTGGAAGGGACCCCAAGGGTCATCAGGTCCAACTTTTTAGGCAATAGTGGAGTTGAAATGAGCTGGCCCAGTGTCCTGTCAAGCTGAGTCTTCAAACTGTCCAGTGGAAGGGAATCCACTGATTCCCTTGTGAGGTGATTCCTATGTTCTGACTGTTCCCATGGAGAAAAATTGTCTTCTGGAGCCCCTTCCAGCCCAGTCTGTGAACTTAGAGCTGCTGTGGCTGATTTACTGTCAGATATGGCACATCAGTGCCTTTAGCTCATGTTTCCTTCTGATTCCACCTTCATCTCCTAGGGTTTCAGATGGCTTCTCAGGACTTGTGCTATGTGGGGGTCATTTATAGAGGGTTGGTAGAAAAGCAAAACCTCCTTGCATGGCTTCCACTTGTGAAGACCTGTGTCAGGAGATGCAGAGAGGGCCTTGACTGTGGTTTTCCATGGGGCTCTTCTGCACTTTTTTCATTGTGACTGTTTCCTGTTGCTAACAGCAGTGTGGGGTCTTCAAAGTCACACCTTTTGAGGGGGGAGCAACAAGAGAAGCTGGGGGTGTTGCTTGCTTTTCTACAACAGGAAAACCCAGCCCTCAGAATAGAGCATAAAGGTAATTTCCATGAGAGACCATGGCTTCATTTACACCATGATTCACGGGTCAAATGTCTTTCCTTGTATAGGGGACAGTTTGATGTGGCTGTGGTCTTCAAGCCACTGTGGCACACACCACAGTGTGGTCACTGGGGCATGGGAGAGATGCTCCTGTGCCTCGTATCTTGCAGATCCCAGGTGCACAGCTACCTGGAAAAATATCTGGCATGAAGTACAGGGATACATCCACCTTCTTGGCAAGGAAGGGCCACAACTGCTTCCCAGAAATTGCAGGATGCAGTGGGGAGGAATGGTTCGTGCCTCTGGCTGCACATCAGAAGGTGCACAGAGAACTCGTGGTGGTGATATGCACTCAGTGCATCATTTCAGGGCTAGCTTTAAAACTGCAGCCTGTAGAGACATCCTGGTTAATGATTTATTTTTGGCCTCTGGTTGCAGACCTGTGAGTGGAAGTCTGAATCAATTCTGAGGGCCAAGAGCAGCTAGCAGTTGTCAGCAGGTACGAATTCATCCTGTGGAAGGCTGTGCCGGTGCTGGGGGCTGAGGGGTTGTAGACTGCAGACAGAGTGAAAGCTGTTGATAGGGAGCAAGTCTGAAGGGCACTGCAAGTGTTAGCTCAGCTAGAATATAGCTGACAGCCCCTTAGGACCTGGCTTCTGCCAGGCACAATCAATGGCAGTAAGAGATCCTAAGCACATAGTTGTGCTGCTCAGACACTGAGATTTGAAGTGGCCTCTGTGTGTCGGCAGTGGCACTGCCCTGCTTTCTGCTCCAGCATTCCTTAAGATGGGAGAGAGAGACTATTGCACTGTCCTACACCAGTCAGGTGTGTGCATTTCATCCTCAAAGGCTGGGAGTGAAGCCTGCCAGACTCCTGAGCTGTAGACAGCTGTTGGTTGTGGCACTTTTACATAGCAACAATGCTTAGAATAGAATTAACCAGGTTGGAAAAGACCTTTGAGATCATCGAGTCCAACCTATCCCCCAACACCATCTAATCAACTAAACCATGGCACCAAGCACCCCATCCAGTCTCTTCCTAAACACCTCCAGTGTGTTGCTGCCTTCCTTACTTAAACCTTCCCCTATTTGCCATGCTCCAACATGAATCTCTCTCACACTCCTGTGCATGAAAGACAGACTAGCAAAGTAGGTGTAAGCTGTATCCTCTAGTAGGAGTAAGGAGATTAAGCCTTTAAAGTGCTTTTCATTTTCAAAGTACTTTACAAGGGCTTTCTAAATTATTCTGACTTCTCCTGTTAGCTGCTTCTGACACATCACACACACAGATATCCAAGCCACGGAAAGCAAGCAGTGATCTGCTGCCCAGATTTTAGGGACAACCTTTTGAATTCCAAATGCTTTGTCATCTCAAGCATGCCACCGGCTGCTAGGAGGTGAACTGCTCTCATGGATCCTGCATTTCCAGGAGCAACTGGAGTTGAGCACCAGGGTGCTTTGGAAATGGGGTGACAATATGAAAATCAGACCAGCAAAGCTGGCTTGCACTTGGGCTGCTGAACTCCGGGAATCAAGCTCTCCAAACTGGGCTGCTTGCAAAGGGGAGATCATGGAGATACTGTGGCCTTCCAGTGTCTGAAGGGCGCTACAAGAAAGCTGGGGAGGGATGTTTTAGGGTGTCAGGGAGTGATAGGACTAAGGGGAACGGAACAAAAATAGAAATGGATAGATTCAGGTTGGATATTAGGAAGCTCTTCCCCATTGAGGGTGGAGAGACACTGGCACAGGTTGCCCAGGGAGGTGGTAGAAGCCTCATCCCTGGAGGTTTTTGCAGCCAGGCTGGAGGTGGCTGTGAGCAGCCTGCTGTAGTGTGAGGTGTCCCTGCCCATGGCAGGGGGTTGGAGCTAGATGATCCTTGGGGTCCCTTCCAACCCTGACAATCCTCTGATTCTAGGTAGGACAGCACGCATGGCTTACCTTGCATCAGGAACAGAGCTGCAACGTGTAGCACCCTGGTGAAAGTCATGCTGTGGTTTGGGTGCAGGCAGTGCTGGCTTCCTCTCTGCTGGGTCTGCTGTGCAGCAGGTCCCTTTTCAGCACGGGGGGAGCAGATTTACCATGACTTCATCACTGATGGGGTCTTTGCCTCCTTTCCTCCTTTCTGCTGTCCCACTCACTCCTCCCACTGTCTCACATTTCCTATGTGCTGGTGACTGCTGAGAAACCTGTGACCTCACAGGTCCCTAAAGTGAAACTGGTGGGTGGCAGGACTGGGGGCACTTCACCCTGCACACCCCACCCCCCCCCCCAGTGCTGTTTCACTCAGTGTCTGTGAAGGGGAGAGATGTACATGGGGGGGAAGCAGGCAAAGGTGGACCCCTGTTGCAGTGATGCTACAGGTGCACTGTGGGCAGGATTTAATTGCCCAGGAAGGGGAGGCACCTAGGATGGTAAAGCTTCTCTGATGGACTCTGCTTTAGGGCAGTAATTGCCAAGGCTGCTTGAAGACCCAGCTGTGCAGTTTAAATCCTTGGAAAAATACTCTTGTGTGACTCTATCTTGTAGCACCAAGGGCATGGGAAGTTTGCTCTGCTCTGCACACAGGAGCCCTGGCAAAACAACTAACAAGAGAAAGGTAATTTGCTGTGTGTGGTTTGTGGCTCTCTGGGTAACAAAGAGCCTTGGTGAGGGGGCTGTGACAGGTTTGCTGAGCACCAAAGCATGGGACAGAGGAATGTCTACAGCAAGGAGATCCCAGGGGACTGGTGGCAGAATCTGGGTTTCTCATATCCCCTTTCAGGTCTGATTATTTCATGAGCAATCTGGGCCATGGCAAAGCTTTTTGTGTCTCCTGGGTGTGTGATGTCCAGCAAGATTCCAAGATTTATCCAAGCCTGTTGTAGGCAGAGCCTCTTTTCCTGATGTAGCCTGGTGTGCTGGTTTCCAAAAAGAAAAAGCTTTGGCAGATCCTTTCTGGCACTTCTCTGCAACTGCAAGTGACTAATGCTGCCAAAATGAGCTGATGTTCACAAGAAATATGACCAGGAAACTGTGTGCATTTGCAGGACATGGGTTTGAGGGGAATGGACAAAACACTTGTAAATAGATTAGGCAGCTCACTTCTAATTTATTAGAACCCATTTCCACTAAACTTGGAAGTGCATCATTCTGTTAGGGTCTGTTTGATTGAGGCAAAGCCATAGGCTTTTATCCTAATATCATCAGCTTGACTGGAAAACAGAGCAGAAAGTTTAATGTAGATATTTGATTTGAAGGGAGAGTTTCACTGGCTGATACAAGCTGCTGCTGGATTAAGAAGTCCAGATCAGGAAGATGTGTTGCAAGCTTGGCTTTGGTTTGGAGTTTGTGCTTGCAGCTTCATGCACCTAAACTTGGCAGTAAAATAACTCTAGGGATGAAAAACAAAAAGCCATCAAGCAGTAGGGAGGCTGAAGCCCCCTGCTTTCAAGAAGTAGGGAGGCTGAAGTCCCCTGCCTCCAACCCAGAGGGGAAACTCCTTCCCTGTACAGTAGACAACCAGAGTCGAGAAGGTTTTGTGCCATCTGCTGTCCAATAAATGAATTTCAGCTTGAGTGGAGGGAATTAAAAACGAGCATAAATTCCCCTTTAGTCTTGATGCTTCCGAGGCTTACACCCCATCTGTGTGGGCATCCCAAAATGGGATGTGGTGAGGGCAGCGCTGCAACCCAGACTGTGAAACTCCCCTGGCTCCCTTTTCGCTTCAAGGTCCCACTGCAGCTCTTCCCTAGGTATCATAGCATTACGGAATGTTAGGGGCTGGAAGGGATCTCTAGAGGTCATCAGGTGCAACCTCCCTGCCAAAGCAGGATCCCCTGGGGCAGGTCACACAGGAATGCACCTGGGGCAGGCGTTTTTCCTATCTACATCTTGCTGGAGCTACTGAAAATGTTGCTCAGGTGCACCCCAGCAACACATGGGGCTCTCTAGAGGAGCACTTCAGTGAGGATCTGAGGCAGAATATTCACCCTGGCAACATTCAGCAGGTTGCCCAGGGAGGTACTTGAGGTCCCTGTAGGGAGGTGAACAAAAATAACAAAATGTAACAAAACCCAAAAAAAACCAAACCAAACCAACCAAACAAACAAAAAACCCAAAATAACAAAAAGTTTAACAAAAAAAAAGCAAAAATAAGAGAAAATTTAACAAAACTCCAAAACAAAAAATAAGCAAAAATAACACAAAAAAATTAAAACCACAAACCAAAACATGAGCAGAAATAAAAAAAATAAAAATTAACAAAACCCCAAACAAAAATTGAGCAAAAATGGCAAAAAATTTAACAAAACCCAAAAGAAAAAATAAGCAAAAATGACAAAAAAATAACAAAACCCCAAACCAAAAAAAGAGCAAAATTGACAAAAAACAAATTAACAAAAACCCAAACCAAAAAATGGGCAAAAATGACCAAAAAAAAATATTAACAAAAACCCAAACCAAAAATTAAGCAAAACTAGCAAAAATTAAGGGAAAAAAAATTAAGGAAAAATAACCAAAAAAAAAAAATTAAGGAAAAAAAAAAAAAAAAAAAAAAAAAAAGAGAAAAATTTAAGAAAAAAAAAAAAAAGAAAAAATAACAAAAATAAGAAAAAAAACCCAAAAATTAAGGAAAAAAAATTAAGAAAAAAAAAAAGAAAAAAAAAGAAAAAAAAGAAAAATAACCAAAAATTAAGAAACACTAACCAAAAAGTAAGGAAATTCCCCCCAAAATTTAAGAAAAAATAACCAAAAAAAAGACCAAAAAAATTGAGGGGAAAAAAGACCCCCAAAAAAATTGAGGGGGAAAAAGACCCCCAAAAAAATTGAGGGGGAAAAAGACCCCCAAAAAAATTGAGGGGGAAAAAGACCCCCCAAAAATGTAAGGGGGAAAAAAGACCCCCCAAAAATGTGAGGGGGCCAAAAAGACCCCCCAAAAATGGTGGAGGGGGGCAAAAAGACCCCCCAAAAATGGTGGAGGGGGCAAAAGACCCCCAAAAATGGTGGAGGGGGCAAAAAGACCCCCGAAAAATGGTGGAGGGGGGGCAAAAAGACCCCCCAAAAATGGTGGGAGGGGGGCAAAAAGACCCCCAAAAATGGTGGGAGGGGGGCAAAAAGACCCCCAAAAAATGGTGGGGGGGGGCAAAAAGACCCCCAAAAAATGGTGAGGGGGGCAAAAAGACCCCCCAAAAAATGGTGAGGGGGGCAAAAAGACCCCCCAAAAAAATGTGAGGGGGAAAAAAGACCCCAAAATTAGGAAAACCCCAAAACCCCAAAATGAGTGGAAATAAACAATCAAAAGACCCCAACCCAACCCCCAAACTAATAAACATCTCGTTACAAGTTTATATTTTTAATGATTTTTTTTGTTTTGTTTCCTTTTAATCCTCCGTTGATAACGTGGAGTTTGCAGAGATGCCCACAGAGGGAACCTCAGGCAATCCATTTCGGTGTGGGAAGTGACTGAGGGGAGTGGCCGTGTGTTTTCTGTTCTGTAGTATGTGTGGGTCGTGAAGATTCCCCAGGGAACAAGTGCTGGAGGGAAGTGGTGTGAAGTGAGCAGCAATTCAGAGTGTCTGCAACCAATCACACTTAGTGCTTGACTTTAATCTCTGCTGTGCACTCAGTCATTCACTCTTTTATGCTTGTCTGCTACTGCTCTCATTTCAGCTTTGTTTTTAAAGCTGAAATCGTTTCCTCTCTGCTTAGCCTCTGCACCAAAACCAAACCACACCACGACCCAAATCTATTCGTGCTCCCTTTCTAAACAAGAGTTTTCATGCAGCCTTTGGACTTGATGATCTTTGAGGTCTCTTCCAACCTTGGTGATTCTGTGATTTCAGTGCATTTGAAGCTGTGAAGCATCACAAAGCTCATTTCCAGCGCTGGGTTTAGACGAGGGTGAGTGAGCTGCAGCCCAACTCCACTCTCTGCTGCCCCTCTCTTGGAAACGAAGGTGAATTACAATCGGGCACTAAAAGCTCACCCTAGTTCTGCATGCATTTCTTACATAGTTTCAGTTAGGGTTGGAAGGGACCACAAGGATCATCTAGTTCCAACCCCCTGCCATGGGCAGGGACACTCTACACTAGATCAGGCTGGCCAGAGCCTCATCCAGCCTGGGCTTAAACACCTTTCAGCAGGACTGAAAGGGCTCAACCCTGCCCAGATGTGAGTCCTCCAAATTCCTCATGAAGTCAGTGGCAGGAGCAGCCTGGTTTGTGTGGTTTCATCCCATGCCTGAGGATGTAATGAGAAATCTTCCTCTTGATTTCCCTGGGCTCTGGACCCGCAGGACCCTGAGGGAAGAGCTGGCAACCCTTCACATGCAGTGCAGTACTCAGGAGCTAAGCAGAGAGGCTGAGTTTGTCACAGTGCTGTTATCCAACTCCCTCCCCATTCTTGGACCCTATTTTTTCTGTCCCAGGAGCAGCAGTTAGCACACAGTCAAAGATGACAGTACCCACGTCCCTGAGGTATTGCTGCTTGGGGTGCTCAGGGCTGCAGACCCAAACCCATGTGGTGGGGAAGCAGCATTTTAGCATTCCTTCTACCCTCTCTGTTTTGCAGAATTCTTGTAAACAGCCACAGATGTGGGGATGTAAATCACCACTTTCATAGCAACACTAGAAGCTAACACCAGAGGAGAGGAGCAGGCTCCTGCCACCAGCTGACTTCTTTCTGAAAGAGTGAAAAGGGAAATATGTGGTTTGTGTGTGCTTTTTTTCTGTAGTTATGGCCTCAGTTTGCATAAGGCTCTGTTGGTTTGAGTGTGCAGTGTCAAATGTTGGGCTCTAGCTGCCAATGCAAGGCAAATGCGTGGAACTTTAGGCCTGGCACCTCTGTTACACTGGGAAGACAGCCCCAAGCAGAGCTTGGGGTGGGGGCATGCTGCAGCCCCTTCCCACCCACTTTAGCAGAGGGGGAGACAAGGCCCAGTGATAAGGACAAACTCTTGATCAAACCTGAACTTCTTCAAACACCCTGGTTTTGAGCTCTTGGTGCTCAGTATCATCCCATCAGCTGCTGCTGTGTTCAAATTTGCTTCTGCACTTTGATCTCTTGTATTTTCTAGCCCAACCTGTAAGGTCTATTTTATGAAAATAGAGTCATCAATAAGGTTGGAAAAGACCTCAGAGGTCATCAAGTCCAACTTGCCATCCAACACCTCCTGACTAACTAAACCATGGTTTCTACTGCCACATCCAGTCCTTTTTTGAACAGCTCCAGGGACAGTGACTCCACCACCTCCCTGGGCAGCACATTCCTGTGGCCAATTACTTTCTGGAAGAACTTTCTCCTCACCTCCAGCCTAAATTCCCTGGCACATCTTGAGACTGTGTCCTCTTGTTCTGCTGCTGTTTGCCTGGGAGAAGAGACCAACCCCCACCTGGCTACAACCTCCTTTATGGTAGCTGTAGAGAGCAAGAAGGTCTCCCCTGAGCCTCCTCTTCTCCAGGCTAAGCAACCCCAGCTCCCTCAGCCTCTCCTCACAGGGCTTTGCTCCAGACCTCTCCCCAGCCTCATTGTCCTTTTATGGACACTTTGAAGTGTCTCAATATCCTTCTTAAATTGAGGGGCCCAGAAAATACTGAACAAGCAACTTATTCTTGACAGATCTCCAGCTTTATTCCTTAACTGGGAAGAGAGGAGGCAGGGGGAAGCCTAGGAACCGCTATTTACCTCCTGTGCCCTAATTAAACTGTTGGGCTCTGGTGCAGCTCACAGTGAAGGCAAGGAAAAGACTCACACACACTTCAGATAGATCAAGTCTAATGTTCTTCTGGGACAAAACACTGAAGTGACATTAAATACACACTGAGGAGCAGCAATGGGTTGAAAGTGAAGCAGCATTTGTTGTGCACTCTTAACATCTCAATTAAAAACCTTAAAGGAACATCTTTTATTCTTTCCCTCCACCCACCCCCCCACTCCCCCAGCCCCCAGTAGGCCATATCATCATGAGACTACTTTAACACAAACCCCCTAAGAGAAACCAAAAGGCTAGAAGAAAATAAGATGTTGTGGTTTTTTTTTTCTTTCTGAGATTCTTGACACCTGGAAAACAAAAGAAACTAATCTGAGAGGAGACTACAATTGTCAAAATACTTTCCCCAGACATCCAAAAATAGACTTTAATTATTTTATTGGTTTATTTTTTAAAAGAAGAGAGTGTTTTTAACATCTACCTTCTCCAGCACAACACTCTTTTCCTGGATCACTTACTAAATGCAAAGATCAGCTAGTACAATATTCAGATTGTGCATTCAGGTTGAGTTCCCTCCCTGTTTCATGCTTCTGTCTCAATAAACACCTTTTCTGATGGTCCTTAACTGAGCAGCCTCTGCTCTTCCCTATAGGTGATATTTGATTACTCAACTGCATGAGCAGCCTCTGTTGTTCCCTATAGGCAGTATTTGATGCCCCAACTGCATGAGCAGCCTCTGCTCTTCCCTATAGGTGACATTTGGTGCTCCAACTGCATGAGCAGTCCTATGAGGACAGACTGAAGAGTTGGGCTGTTCAGTCTGGAGAAGAGAAGGCTCAGAGGTGACCTAATTGGGGCCTTCCAGTATCTGAAGGGGGCTACAAGAAGCTGGAGAGGGGCTTCTCAGGAGATCAGGTACTGATAGGACTAGGGGGAATGGAATGAAGCTGGAGGTGGGGAGATTCAGGCTAGATGTGAGGAGGAAGTTCTTCACTGTGAGAGTGGTGAAGCCCTGGAATGGGTTGTCCATGGAGGTGGTTGAGACCCCATCCCTGGAAGTGTTTAAGACCAGGCTGGATGAGGCTCTGGCCAGTCTGCTCTAGTGTGGGGTGTCCTGCCCATGGCAGGGGGGTTGGAACTAGATGATCCTTGTGGTCCCTTCCAATCCTGACTGATACTATGAGCAGCCTCTGCTCTTCCCTAGAGGCAATATTTGATGCCCCAACTGCATGAGCAGCCTCTGCTCTTCCCTATAGGTGATATTTGGTGCTCCAACTGCATGAGCAGCCTCTGTTGTTCCCTATAGGTGATATTTGGTGCTCCAACTGCATGAGCAGCCTCTGCTCTTCCCTAGAGGCGATATTTGATGCTCCAACTGCATGAGCAGCCTCTGCTCTTCCCTGTAGGTGATATTTGGTGCTCCAACTGCATGAGCAGCCTCTGCTCTTCCCTGTAGGTGATATTTGGTGCTCCAACTGCATGAGCAGCCTCTGCTCTTCCCTAGAGGCAATATTTGATGCTCCAACTGCATGAGCAGCCTCTGCTCTTCCCTGTAGGTGATATTTGGTGCTCCAACTGCATGAGCAGCCTCTGTTGTTCCCTATAGGCAATATTTGATGCCCCAACTGCATGAGCAGCCTCTGTTGTTCCCTATAGGCGATATTTGATGCTCCAACTGCATGAGCAGCCTCTTGTTCCCTCTAGGTGATATTGGTGCCCAACTGCATGAGCAGCCTCTGTTGTTCCCTATAGGCGATATTTGGTGCCCCAACTGCATGAGCAGCCTCTGTTGTTCCCTATAGGTGATATTTGATGCCCCAACTGCATGAGCAGCCTCTGTTGTTCCCTATAGGTGATATTTGATGCTCCAACTGCATGAGCAGCCTCTGTTGTTCCCTATAGGTGATATTTGGTGCCCCAACTGCATGAGCAGCCTCTGTTGTTCCCTATAGGTGATATTTGGTGCCCCAACTGCATGAGCAGCCTCTGTTGTTCCCAGTAGGCAATATTTGTTGCCACAAAGGGCATCCTGCTGACCAAGAGCATGAAACAAAAAGCAGTCCAGAGTATCACACGTGCATCAGGAACCACATTTGCTTTGCTGTGATTGTCATTCAGCTGTCTAGTTTTAAACTCTTTGCAAGGTTGCAGTGAGTAAGCACGGAGGAAAACAAGCCAGAAATGCTCTTCAGAATGTCTGTACACAGCCAAAAATAGTTTAAATTACAGTTAAAAACTACAGTGACAGCAGTGGAACTGCATGGGAGCAGTTTCTTCTGTCAGCTCATAAGTTATTTCCCTGACTTTTCAGTATACATCCCTGGTATAATAATGCACTTATGAAGAGCCCACTGTCTATTACATAGTCATAAAGGTACAAACAATGGCCTATTGTTAGGGATCATGACAAGGGACATATTGCACAGGATGAGATCTCTGCTGACTCCAAGTATCTACAGAATCTGGTGTCCTCTCCCAGGCAAGCTCAGTAAAACCCAGAGACAAAGCTGAGCTAAAATCCCTTCGGATTTGTGGCACCGCAACTGCTGCTGAGTGCTTTGCCTCGTTGCTCAAGGAGGTCCTGGATGCCCCCTCCCTGCAGGTGTTCAAGGCCAGGCTGGATGAGGCCTGGAGCAGCCTGGGCTAGGGAGGTGTCCCTGCACATAGCAGGGAGGTTGGAACTAGATATCTTTAAAGTCCTTTCCAACCCCAAAACCATTCTGTGAATTCAGGAAGAAGGGGCTGCAGTTTATCACTCCTCATTGTTCTGACTGCTGACAGTGCAGCTCAGTCAAATCCTACTGAAGGGGAGACCAGTCTTGCCCAAGGCTGAGAGGTCAAGAGAAACCAACACAAACCCAGCTGTGATCTTGCTTAGAATAATAAG